>JAZHYW010047641.1:0-10413 GCA_037355805.1 Ixodes ricinus | reverse complement strand
ATTTTAGATGCGGAGCATCTCTTGCTCGGGTCTATGTCCCGCGGCCTTGTAGTCCGCACTCACATTACGCACGCGCAACCCTCTCCTTCCTCTCTCCAACAGCTGCGCGTTACTCTCTCCACTCTCTCTCTACAGCTGCGTGCACTGCGCGTGCGTTCGCTTCTACTCACACTGCGCGCGCACGCGCAACTCTTCCTCTAATCTCCTCTCCTTCCAGTGTGAAAAAAA
This sequence comes from Ixodes ricinus, assembly GCA_037355805.1. Taxonomy (NCBI): domain Eukaryota; kingdom Metazoa; phylum Arthropoda; class Arachnida; order Ixodida; family Ixodidae; genus Ixodes; species Ixodes ricinus. Next base: position 10,185 of record JAZHYW010047641.1, on the reverse strand, counting down.
AATAAACGGCGAGCGGCGAGCGTTCCAAGATTTCTGCCGCGAGCCGCGACGAAGGCTCGCGTAGGGGTTACGCTAGGGCAGTCGGTGGCGCCATCTCTCGACGACAGAACGCAACTGACTCTTTCCTCGTAACCAACACGATGCTCCGCATAACCCCATGGTTACCCTTGGGAAGATGGTGTAATTTTTTCTCAAACACACAACCGTTGCAGTTTCCCTTTAAAAGACTTAAAAATGATGAGGCATATATATATATATATATATATATATATATATATATATACATCATATATATGCCTTACGCAAAAATGATGAACAACTTAATTATCCCGGACTTTAATAATTTTCCTAAATGTGCCCCTGGCCCAGGACCAAAACGACACAAGCTTTTTTTCGTTGCGGTGAGTACTTTTCGCAGGAGTCGATTTGGCGTGAGTTCTTTGAAACACCCTATATATATATATATATATATATATATATATATATATATATATATATATATATATATATATGGGTATTTCAAATGATATACTCGAGGGCATTTCTAATAGCACACATATATATATATATATATATATATATATATATATATATATATATATATATATATATATAGTGCTTGAAACTAAAGTGGAGGGGAAAACATCGCGTATCACATCATACACAAACTTCGCTTTTTGATACTGGCATGTAAGGTGAGTCGCAGTTATTTTTCTATAACAGCAAAATTAAAAATAAAGAGAATTAAAGACGCGAGGATATGCAAGTAACTAACCGCTACCAAACGGCATTTACGCTTTGAATATAAACTTCCACTTGCGCAAGTCAGGTTTTCTCACGAGAGTGTAAGATAGGATGTAACTTATTATTTCTCACAACCGGGGACACAGAAACAAATGAAAAATACGACAATTTTCACGCCGAATAACACATCTCTGCTGCGACCGTCAGGCCTCTGTCAGCCGCCTGATGGCCACGCTTTGAAGCCCCAGGATAGAGGGGCTTTAACGCGCTCTGCCCCACAGCGTCTCAACGCCGTGCTTGCACATCCCGGTACACTCACGGCTGCCGGACAGCGCATCTCTCCATTCTGGTACAACCTACCAAACGTCCTTGGAACTCCTGGCAAAATGGCTGTGGCGCTTCAAGTCATTAGTTGGGGTTTCCGGCGCCTTTTTCTTTACAGATCTCTGCATTACTATCATATCGCGTTGATTCCAACCCCTCTTTTAATAAGCTACTCATCCCAGATTTCTGTCTATCTGGTACCTGGCCTCAAATATTCCCCTGGCTAAATTTGGCTGTAAACGTTTCCGCTAAATTTTGCGTAAAAATTGTCATCACGTGACATATACACCAATTCAGTTTTCCCGCTAAATTTAGCGGGGAAATTGACGTCACGTGACCCATGCACCAATTCAGTTTTCCCGCTACATTTAGCGTAAAAATAAAATGAATGTGCTCCAGTTCCTGGTCGTCGAGACCGAACACCTAGGTTCGTGTGTGCAGCGATAAATGCTATCGCATTCATAGATAATCATCCGTCTGGTTTCTAAAAAAATTTTTCTATCTTAATTTATTTATAAAGAACATATACACACAGTTGCATTTCATCCGGAGTTGATTTTTGTTTTCCTGGACTCGGTGCTCGAGATTCAGAAAGCATGGGGAGCTTCCTTTTCACGTGTTCCCTCCATGCTGGCCTAAAGCCTGGGGTTCACACTGTTCATAAATGATACAAAAAACATGGAGTTCTCCACAGACATGATGACAGAAATTATCTGCGACCTGCCTCAAGAATGTTCAGGGAATGTTTTCTTCCTACAGGCTTACAACATCTATGCCCGCAGACAGTACTGTCATACAAGGAAGCAACAGACACGCCTCAGTCTTTGTAGATTGTATTGTGTCGTATTAGCTCTGTGGCGTGGCTTTAGTAATGAGACTTTCTCGGCTGAGATTTTGACCCGTTTCCTTCATCAATCTTACTGTTTTTTTGTTCTAAAGTTACCACTTCCGAGGTCCAGGAGAAGCTCTTCAACACTTTCACCAACAGCCTCTTCGACAAGGTGCTCTCGTCTGTCGCCAAGTCCAGGGCCATCGACAGGGTGTCCTTGCCGAACATCGTCCACAACTTCACGTCTAAGGTCATCGCGAAGATCTCCGCGCAGGTTAGCCTCTACCGCGGCATCCTGGAGGGCTTGTCCAGCCTGACCAGAACAGGCAACTGCCGCTTCGAGGTCGGGGAATGCGGCATCGACATCAAGGCGGACTTGGGCGCTGGGCCCCTCAACTCCAGCTTCGTGGGACTCGTCCGTGTCGTGGGCTTCGGCCAGGCGGTCACGGTGGACGTCAACGTCCAAGATCTTCGGATACTCCTCGGACTTGCTCAGTAGGTCGATAGTTTCCCCGACTCAATATGTAGGTGTGATAGAAGCTCAATTCTGGCACCCTTTATACAACCCTAAGAAACCTGGAGCGTATACTTTCCGGCAAAGCATTTGGAAGAGCTATATAGTCGCAGCGATCCACGGGCGACATCAGCGAATGATTAGGTTGAAAATATGACTGGACTATAAAACACGGTCTGCACTGCGACACGAAACACGATGCTTGACTTGGATCAGTGGCGAGGCTCAGACTGTCTGTAGAGGTCCAATCATGTTTCTTCAGCCTAGTCATTCGAAAGCGAAATTGAAAGGCTGCAACGCCTCTTGAACGAGTGCATTCGTCTCTAGAGGAACGAAAAGGTTGACGTAGCTACCGACCGCTAAATGGGTGTTATCTACCGGGAAAGAAAAGTGAATTGTCAAAATCTGTATTGCGCTCCCCTCGTAGGTATAATAAAAAAATTACATTAAATATTAAATAAAGTCCCCTAAAACGAACCTTTCGCACAAATGGCTTTAGCTTATTTTACATTCTAACATACACTTTTCAATCACAGAGTTAATTTTGGAGTATATTGTGTGACAATGGCATTCTCTAAGCAGTGACATCCAGTCTTCGCTGGCTAACTTGAAAATTCTACTGAAAGTTCGACAGCTACAAAATAAAACATGTCGTTGTGCCCCACTCAGAAAATAGAAGATATTAGCTAAAACTGAAAATCTCGAAGTTTTCGCGACGCACCGAGAAATAGCCTCCTGTATACTGATAATGCCTGCCAAATTGCCAGTTGCAACCTACCTCCACGAGGGTGTGTTGCTTCCCAATCTAAAAGATAAACCGGGAACAAAGTGACTAAGCGTTGTCTCGTGCGCGTTCTTGCTGTTATTCTATTCTTGGTGCAATTTGCTGTGAATCGCATATAGGCAATTTCTTTGTTTTTTCTTTTTACCACGATTTTTGTCGCGTTTTATGCGGACTCCCATGTGCTTAGGCCCGGTACTGTCAATTCCCGAGACCCCAAGCAACACCCGGAACCATAGAAAGTAGTGATGGACCGAATCTGCCGAACTTCTGATTCGGCAAAGTTCGGCAAATGCCGAACTTTTGAAGGAAAGTTCGGCAAAGATTCGGCAAAAATTCGGCAAGTGTCTGCGCACGCGCGAGAACGCGACGGGACCAAAGGGGCCGTGAATTGCAAATGGACGCCGTGCAGTCGTGCGGTTACTATCGTGCAGTGCACGGTGGTGCAGCGTAATTCAACCAACTCAAGCTCGTTGTGTACAATCAGTGGTTACGGCGAGGTGTGGAGTGAGTAGGCAACACGGTAACTTTGTTTGTGAGCGAGTGTGGTTCTCTTTAATATTTTGTGCCTCAAGGATAGAAAATCGACCATTAATTTACGCAGTCCACTGCGCAAATAACAAATGATACGGTCCATTCTGGATGACGTAATTTTAATTTGACGTTTCCAGTGGTGCAACGAGGTAGTTGAAACATTGGCCGACAATTACTTTAAAGCTGTTAGCTTGGCCCAGCTCGTTTGTCTACTTGTTTGTCTTGCCTCGGCGGGATCTGTAATGGATCCTCAATGCGTGACTTTTCGCGAGCGCGCGGTGCAAGCGCACGGCCTATGGCACGGGGTTGCGGGCCCAGCTTGTTTACGCTTCGCGAGAGCGAGAACTGAACTTTGCCGATAGCGCCTGCCTGGGAACAAGAGACCACTTCGAACAGAACGATCGGAGGCACGCCACGAACGGCACGCAAAAGGACCTCACCATGTAATCAGAAGTTAACCACAGAAATAATAAACGTTATTTCATTTTTTTTCTCAAATCAACGTCGCATTATTAAATAACGGAACGTCAGCACCCCGCCACGGCTGACAAAGCACTCCTCGCACAGAAGTGGTGTGTGCCGCTGTGCTGCGCACTCTGCGCGAGTGTGTGGGCCGCCCTTAATTTGCGAGTCCAATGGCCATATTTTATCCTTCCTGTATTATTTGTTCGTCTGCGTCTAAAACGTCAAACTGTTGTGCTTTTGCGTCTATTCATTAACTCACGGAAAGTTGGCTGGCAGGCGCCTCAGCGTACGGGTTTGTAACCTTTCTGCCAGCCGCGCACGCTTCCCGTGTTCTACTATTTTGTACAAATAAATATTGATTGAATGATAGATTGCTTTTAATGCGAATAGCATTCTTTGGCTACTTCACGCACTTTTCGTCTATGTATCTATCTGGCTATCTAACCTCTTACGCCGCGGGTCGATAAATAAATAAAAAAGACCGGCGCCGGCTGGGATTCGAACCGTTGACCCTTTGATCAGCAGGCAGACGCGCTAACCACAGAGCTATGAAGGCAGTCATTCAACGCACTCTAAACGGTTGTTTATATCTTTACCATAGACGCGCAGCGCTGTCACAGCTGCCGGTGCGCTGCATGCACGAGGCTCATTCCGCTCTCGTGAGGCTGAGCACGGCCGCTAGCTCACCCTCTCCCGCGCTCGGGAGAGGGTGATGTAGCGGCCGTGCTCAGCCTCACGAGAGCGGAATGAGCCCTCGTGCATGGAACGCGCGCGCACCGGTAGCTGTGACAGCGCTGTAAAGCGCGTCCTATGGTAAAGATATAAACAACCGTTTAGAGTACCGTTGGTTGAGACTAGCTGAGACGCCAGAAAGTCTGGTCGGTACCATTTTGAGTGTTTGTGCGTATGGCGCGTGCTTTGCTCGCCTTCCTAAGTGACACAAACGCACGTGCTGGGCTGCGGAGATCGTGCGCAGGGCTGTGAAAGTGTCAACAAATTTAGAATCGCCTCAAGAGTGGGCTGGCGTATCTAGAGTGTGCCGGCCACCCGACGAACGCGCATAACTCCGCACCGTTTGATGCCATTCGCATTAACGTAGATAATCATTCCCAAAGGATGGGTTCTGCTGATTTTTTCAACTCGCGTGTATTTCGCGATTTTTCTGTATCTGCATAAAACTAAACACGGAACTATAATGCTCGACGTTGCACATCCTATCTTCCTAAACGTTCGTGTGAATCTTAACACCAGAAACTGCCATTCTAAAGGTTAAAAACGAACCGTTGCTAATATGGGACGCACACTTCCATGCAAAGCTGACGTCAAGTCACTCAAATCGAAAAACATGTATATTTACAATAATAATATTATATTTTCTGGTAAAGGCTCAGCAACCGTTGCACTCGGGTTTTGCGCACAGAACGGTGAGTCAGGACCCAGCGTTATTGCCCTCATTTTAACATTGTACACACATGCAGGCTTGCGCTCATGATGCCTCAAAACCGAAACTCTCGTAGCGTGGTTCGTGACTGCCACCGCTGCTACCCAACCTCGTTGTCACGCCACTTCTGCTAGAAGTCACTCTAAAATTGCCAGTAAACACACAAAAACGCACCGATACAATTATCTTGTAGAATATCACCTTACTTAGTAATATAACTGTGTCAATATGCATTAGATGTTGCATTTAAGTTAAGAAAAACAACAGAAAACCTTTTTTCGCCAGAAAAAGCAAAATTTCAACGTTAAGTCTGGTAACAATGTATTTTTGCCGAATCTTTGCCGAATCTCTAGGAAAATCTCGGCAAAAGTTCGGATTCGCCGAATCCCAAGATTCGGCGCCGAACTCTCGATTCGGCAAAAGTTCGGCCCATCACTAATAGAAAGTGACTGAAGCCCATTTTGTGGAATCTGCTGCTCCAAAGTATGGAGTAGGCACCGATTTGAAAAGGACAATAAGAAAGGCCTGTCAAGACAAGCCTTCCTTGATGATAGTTTGAGGTGAAGCCTCAGCCGTGAAGTCTAAGCACACAAAGCCCAGCTTGGTTCCGGCTTCCCCATCGTCAAGCTGGATCAGCCTATATGCTCTTCCACGGCATCTTTCGGTGATGTTTGAATGGCTGACTCGCCTCAGCTCTCTAGCAGGTCCAGGTAGCGACGGGTACCTGACAAAAGGCACGATACGCCATTACGAAACGCATGAGCTCCGATCACGTTGGAAGAAGCGACTATTTGGTTGATGACTTCGGCCGTTCTTCCCGCGGAGCGAGCGACCAGATCGTGTTCGGAGCTAGCCTCAAACCAGGAGTAGATAGTTCCGCACCGCCGTGGAGTGCGCTGAGGTATGAGGTCCTTCGACGGCTGTCACGGTGTCAGCGGCGTAGCATGCTCGCCTTTTTCGCGGTGTGGTGGTGTGCGGTCAGTGGCTGGCTTCCTGTTTTGCTTTGTGCGTGTAAATGACAGGTGCCACAAAAAAAGTAAAATTAGTCGTTAGTTGTTTATACAGCAGAAGGTTAGCCTGCCTAGAGCATGGTGACATTGTTACCCACTGTAGATAAGCAATTTAGCCAGTGCCGTACAACCGCTGGCCTGTGGTCTTTAACGTGCGACATGCAGTAGTGACACACGGCCGCACGCCGGTGGCGATGCTTATCGGGCAGGGGGTGGGGCTCGAACTTAGGATCCCTGGGTTCTGCAACCCAGCTTTTGCTCCACGTGGTCCGAGCTGGTGCGCGCTAGCCTCACCGGCCGCCGATCCCAAGACAGGTGCCTCCATCGTCACGAACGGTGAGCCTAAAAGCGGAGAAGAAAGAAGAAGAGAACACAAGTTCACAAACTCTGGCGACTTGGTGGTGGTGTGGCGGTGGTGAGGTACAACAAGAAGCGCTGAGCGAGGGAATGCGGGACCACCGCTGGAAGAAACAACTGGAGCGGTCGGTTTCGGAGGGACCCGATAACTTGGGCGCCATCGTATCCTTGCGTGCGAGTGAAGCGCTCGATGTGCGCCGAACATAATGTGGATCGCCGCGTCGGACAGAGAATCATCACCTAAATGTCGTTTTCCACCTTAGCCACCTTCCACACTGCTTATAGGCGACTTTGTATCCTTTGTTACACCAGGTGACCCTGACCGTTGCTATTCCTCTTCACCTGCTTTTCGCCGGGTCTGTGAACTCAGCAATACAAACTTTCACTGTTCTCTGTTCTGACACAGCGAAAGTTTACCTGCTCGTCCGTTTGGCCTGTAATTCGTGTTGTGTCATACCAACTGCCCCTTACTTGTATTCACTCTTTGAACAACATAATGTTATGGCAGAACGTCATTCAAATGCTTTGCTTCGTCAGATTCCGCGTCCAGTCCTTCACACAACCAGTGTATCGTCTTCTTCGTTCTTGCATTTTTGTCGTGCCTTCGTTTTGCACGACACCCTGCTGTGAGCCTTCGTCTTGCACAACACACTTTGCGGTGCGAGCGTTCATGTTCTACAACAGTATGTTGCTGCTCCACCTGCTATGAAATATGCGTTCCGAAGTATTGGAATAGACCGATTTCACCAAACGTTCGGCTCATGAGTGGCACCGCCATAACTTTAGTTCACAGGAGGCAAATGCTAATGCAGCGCTGTCTCGTGCTTTACACGCGCAGAGCTCCAGCGAGGTTTTCGCACGTGCAGGCTAAAGTTCCCTCGATACATAGCGGCAGGGGTGGCGTAATCAAACTGGCTGGTGAGATCGGTTTATTACGTAGCAGTGCGCAGCAAACAATAATCCTCTTCACTGTATGAGGAGATGGCGCAACCTGGTGGCGATTATGTGAAGCAGGCGCAACGGCGTTAAAGCATGAGGAAGCCAGAAAATGGGCAGGCATTGTCAGAGTATAAAGGAGGCTACCACGGAACTTACGCGGTGCGTACGAACGGGCTAGTTTCACCGAGTGTACGGAGAAATAATTGACAAGGTAACAGGGAACTAACTTACCGTAGTTACTGAATACGCACGAGACAACATAAATACTGCTTAAAAACAAAATGAAACAGTTATACGTTGGAAAGAACCGAGAGCCAAGAAAACAAGTATAGCGCCCCGACGCCGGTCGGGCTCCAGGATGGCGAACTGTGGCGTGGCTACGGCGTTCCCGTGACGTGTCAGTGACGTAGTTGACGAGCTCTTAAGCACACCACTCCTGTTGGCCAAACTCTGCTTCTATCTACGGCTCTGATACCGGCTAATGCATGGGACTCAATGGGAGAAACGCGAAAAATTGCAATTTCCTACCTTAGTCGGTTGTTCTCAACGATCAAACTTTTATCGTATTTTCCTGAACTGACATTTAATATAATGGGCGCGAATATCAAACGCGTTAGAATCCCAATCATTTTAAATAAATGTTTGGCGGTTCAGGGTCGAAGATGGCGACTTTGTTGGGTGTAGCCTGTGATGCGGTTCAATAAGACAAGGGTTGCCGAGAGTCAATGTAATGTCGTTCGCGATTTCGAAGTCATCAGGCCATAGCAGACGATAAGTTAGAAGGCCTTTACTGGGGACATTCGCATCGTTTCAAGCGCTTGTACGGAGTACTTTTGGTTCAAGCCTTTACTTTTAACGGCAGTTAGGGTTTCGGTGGTGAACTAAAACTCGGAGCGTGTCGTTCATTTGTTGAACGTGTCATTTATTTAGCAACTAAAGCAAGCGACGCCGGCACAATCGGGGATGCTCCGGCATATTTTTTTCGTACAATTGCTTCACAAATACCGGTTCTATGTCGAAGCACTTGATATAGTAATCGCAGCTTATCAGAAAATGCTGGCCTTCGCGAACCGCGTACAAGTTTAAGTACCTCTACTTTTGTGAGTTTCTCTCATAGACTTGCGTGTATTGCCTGGTGTGAAGCAAAGGCCGCCGGTGGTACCACCGACGAGCTCCCGATCCGCTATCGTGCCTACTACAATAGAGATGAGTGGATAATTCTTATAAATATAGTGATAGCGATAACGATTGTGTTAACGATATACTCCGAACCCTCCACCGCCTGTGTTTCCCAAGCTACACATGGGGCTCCGCCTTTGCACCGAACTCTCACGTTTGGCGTATTCCTATTTTTCTTTTTTTTTTCTTTTAAGTATAATAAAGTTTGAAGTATTAGCTGCGATTACGCTCTGACAAATGATGAAACTAAGTGTAGTGATGTAACTTTCGTTTCGGTCTTTGTTTCTTCTTTTCACTGGAGGACTCCCGGGAGCCAGTTAGAGCTCACCGAGTTCAAGGTCCAGCAACTGAGGGGAGTGACCGTTGCCATGCACGGCTTGAAGCTCCTGAGCAAAGTCTTCAACAAGCTATCGGCCGAGCTCACCAACCTGTTCGAGGTGCAGATCAAGGACGCCATCGAGAAGAAGATCCGCGAAGCCGTGGCCGAACAGATTAAAAAACTCCACGACATCACATTCTTTTAAATCGCCGCTTCTCACGCTACCCGTTTTTGGAACAACTGAAATTGTATAAATGTATAAAGGATTTTTTTGTAAGTGGTGGCATTTCAGAAACGCTGCGCGTTAAGGATCATATAAAAAAACAAATGTAGAATGTGTGTTTTTTTTTTTCACAACAAAAATAAATTAAGCATTACCGAACGCTTACAAGACTCCACCGAATTGTGGCGCCAGTGGTTCGAAAAGGTTGCAAAGTTTCAGAGCTTGCCGCTATCTAATTCAAACGTTAACAGCGACATTCAAAAACTTTCAATCGAAAAATGGCAGCGGACAGTGCTGTGTCTACTGCGCCGAGTTAGCGCTAAGCTGTATGCCTGAACAGGCCACTGAAGTGTATGCGTTTGTCCTTTTCCAAGTTATGTTGAAACGGAGTATAGCTATACCGACTAGTAGACAAGGCTTGCGACTTTCCCACACCAAACGTAGTCACTGGAGAGATAAATGGGTGAGGCTGAACCCTTTGAATCGGGAGGCGGCTTGTACCACCTAACCAGCGGATATTCTTTTT
>JAZHYW010047640.1:0-15920 GCA_037355805.1 Ixodes ricinus | reverse complement strand
AATTTGGCGGGGAAGCTGGATTGGTGTAATGGTCTGTGACGTCCCATAATGCAACGCGGGCGGATACGCCGACGGCGACGCCGCGAAACACAGGAACGAGTGCCTAAGAGCTGCGCTCTAAAAGAGACTAATACATTATTCCTACTCAGTAAGGGAGATTGTAGACGCGTACAGGGTCACAAAAGGCAATGCTGTCCATACCGCAATGGCTTGTGTACACCAAAGCAAGAATAAATTTGTCTACGAGCCGATGGGCACCTAAGCCTAATAACGTCACGATCTTTTAGAGCGCAGCTCTTAAGGCCCGTTCACACAGTTGCGTTCGGAGCGACCACTACGCTTACGAACGAATGCAACCGGTTGGAACGACGAGTTACCATAGCAACGAAGCGCCAAACGGTCGTTTCGTTCGTGTTCGTTCGCAACGCAAGGAGTTGAGCCGGGCTGAACTTTTTCGTTACGTTCGGGAACGACCGTAACGACAGACCAATCACAGGTCGAGGAGAGCTCGGTCGCGCGCGTTGCATGCCGGTCGTGCCGGGCTCCTTCTATCTGCAAACATGGCGTCGGTGGTGATCGTCGACGTGGACGGCGTGGTGGAAGCTCATCGTTCCGCGTAAAAGCGCTATCCTTGACTGTGAATTTTCGTCGTGTGTCGTTATGATAACCCAGCACGTACTAGAAGGGAAGATCCACCTACTCGTGCGGCGATCTCGTGGCGGCACTCTCAAGACAGCAGAAACGCCCGTGCCGTCGTGTTTGTTTACTTCGACTACAGTGGTGCTTTCTTAGCATTTGTGTCCTCGAACATCGCCCGGATTTCTTTTTTGGCGCATTCCATGCGTGTGCTCAAGTTCAAGGTATTACTGGTGCGTACCGTATAAAGGATGTGAATTTTCACGCGTTTTCATCACCCGAGAAAGGTGATTAGTGTTAGCAATCCTGAACGCTCGCAACGTCTCGCTCGCAACGTCTATCTGATCACGAAATTATATTTCTACGTTGCTATATCGCTGCTAAGATTACATCGTCTTTTATAATCGTAGAAAAGGCGTGTGGCGAGATTTATACTGTTGGCAAAGTCGTGTATTAAAGTCGTGATCGTGCAAGACGGCGTACTGCATCTTTTCTCTTTTTTAATGCACTACCCTGCAAGCGTATCCTGAAAAAAAAAAATAAGTTTGTGGTCATAGAAGACGGTCTGTCTATTTTCTGTTACGCAAGTGAGTGGCAGCGCGTCCCCTTCTTTTTAGAGGCACCGCTGAAACAGCTGACGGCGGCGGAGAGGCGGTCGCCGTGCTGCCGACTCGCTGCGCTTGTTGCAGTGGTTGCAGGAGTGTACGCGCGGCGCAGAGCGGTCGTTCCGGTCACAACGGACGCAGTCGTGGATAACGGGTTCGTTTCAGATGTCTGAACCAGCCTTTACACAGCTATTGTAGGCGCACAGCAGATCTTCGTGACTGTACGCCGTAGCCGAAACCTCCGGCTGCTCCGGTGAGGACGGTGGACCTCGCGTCGGGCAGGAAACCGTCCGCCATGTTTGTAAGCGTAGCTGGGTTGCTTACTATTGGCTAGGAGCAAGAGCTGAAGCTCGTTTCTCATTGGCTGTTGATTCGTGTGGTTGCATGCGGTTTCATGTGTGTGTACACGTCGCGTACAGTTGTCGTTGAAGTCGCAGCGGTTGCATTCGTTTGTAAGCATAGTGGTCGCTCCGAACGCAAATGTGTGAACGGGCCTTTAGGCGCCCGTTTCCGGCCTGAGCGGCGTCGCCGTCGGCGTAACCGCGCGTTGCATTATGGGAGGTTTCCCAGAATGACGACACACGTGACGTCACGAGGGTCACTCGTGAAGGTCACGACCTTCACCAGGCTTTCACGAGTGACGTCACGAGGGTCGCGACTGACGTCACGAGGGAGGAGGAAGGAGGAGGATAAGAGGAGGAGGAGGACGGAGAAGAGGGAGAGGATGGAGGAGAGAAGGAGGAGACGGAGAGGAGGGGGAGGAGAAGAGGGTGCGGAAAAGAAGAAGGGGAATACCCTGCTCACCGTACCCTCCCCTCCTCCTTTTCAAGAGCTGCGCTCTAATTCGGCATAACAGGAAATTGTAGACGTCTTTAATTTTTTTCTTCTTCTAGGTTTTCTATCTTTTACCACAGACTCGGGTCATTTTATGCATGATCAACATCCACCAGCTCGCCTGCACACTCACTGTCGTCATGTTCTACGATGCAGTTTATTCACTTGGACCCGAATGCACGGTTCCGTTTTCTCAAACAGCCGCTACATCTGGCAAGTCACAGGCATGGATTCTTTTTTTCGTCTCGGCCTCTCGGCTCGAGCTTCATAACTTAGAACACACTTCGTCGTCTCGCGAGCTTGGAGCGTGTATGCGCAGCCAAAGCACGGCGGATGGAGCGAATGTGGAAACCGGTCATTCAAACGAGATGCCCTGTGATGTGCCTGTGCTTGTCGCGCCGGTTCCCACCAGTGGCTCGCGCACTGAACGGCCACTTGTGCTTAAGCACAATTTCGTACCAGAAGATTTTAAGATAGCGAGTTCGTACCCGAATGCATTCGTTCGAGGCGCTGCAAATGCCTGAGAACATAAGCAGGCGCAACTTTTTTTTCATTTGTTGATAAAAATTATTGTCTTACCAAACGCCGGGTTTTCCACAAATCTGCTAAGATTTGTGCAAAACCCTGGCAAATCCAAGGCGACACTGCCCTCAATACAGGAGGGCAGTGGTCGCCTGTTGCTCTGCCCCAGACGCAGCCACAACCATAGCATCCACTGCCTATAGGAAGTGGCCCAGAAGCAACTGAATGGAAGCCCTTCAGGAGCTTCTGGGAATCCAGGAAGCCCCAGCTGCCTGGGGCTTCCCTGAATTAAGATTTTAGACTCTCGACGACCCAGCTTGATGTAAAAACATTAGGCCTCCCGACGCCATCCCGACTGCAGACAAGGGGTCCAGGGCAAGGGGCAAGTAGGCGAGGTTGGCACAGTCCCTTTCAGGAATACGCCGAATCAGAGTTGCTCGTTCTTCGTCGACGCGTGTAGGGATTACCCACGCACTGGACGGCTCGGAGGCATTTGCAGCAGGAGGCGGGGGCCTGTAGTTCACGAAAGACAGGATGGTTCTCTACACCAGGTATTCAATGGTGTCATAGTGGGCCCATAAAGATACATGTTGTAATGGGGGTGACTGAGGAACAATGCGAGCAACCCTCTCCGACTCAGAAGCAGCTTGCACTTCTTGGTTTAACAGTTCCTGGATGACACGGATATACTCCACAAGGACATCATCTGGGTGTTGTGTGCGACGCTCGATTTCTCGCTCGGCGCGGGACTCGTATCTCCGTGCAAGGAGCTCCTCTCGGAAGCTGCGGCGGAACGCCTCGAGATATGGAAAGTTTTCAACACCCACCATCGTCTCGCACTCACAGGCAAGGCAAGCGGCAGGATCCGCTTCAGCACGTAGGCCTCCGAGGAACTGGACGCTCTTGCGTAGACGTCCAGCTCCGCCAAGAAGTCGGTGGCGGACTTGCGGTCGTCGAGCCCCGTGGCTGGGGTTTACGTTGCCTCTGGCCGCGATCTCAGCCAACGACGGACCGGAGCCCTACTCCGACTCCGTATCGCTGGAGTCGGATAGGCCGGCTCCAGTGAACCATCGCTCCATGCGAGCCTCCTCGCTCGCAGCTTGGGAGGCATGGGCAAGGAAACGAAAATGCAAGGCAAAACAGGAAAAAAAGCAGCCACGCGAAGCGAATGTTAAAAAAACAATTGATTGCTAATAACGTTTTCTATTCGAAGGTATCGAGTGCGATATACGCGCGGCGAGAAAAACGGGGCCGAGGCATAGACCGGTGTCGGCGCCGATCGCAAATTTCGTGATTGGTACGTTGTACTCACTTGTTCCTGGTGACCCACATTTTTCTTCCCATAATGGCGCATAATATGTAACGCGAGTTACATATTACATAATATGTAACGCGCACCCAGATTGAAGCATAACGAGTCGAAATCTTATTTGCTCCTCACGCTGCTTTGCCGACCCTACTGCTTGCGTACGGCGGCAAACAGACTTGACAACGGTCTCCATCGACATGCAGCAACCACACTGGCACCTTAAAACAGAAAACCGCCATCAACTACACGTGAAAGTTTTATAATATAAGCGTATTACCTATCAGTTTGTCTTTTAAAGCCGCTGGGTTCCGTCCTCGGGTAAGTCTTCTGCGTCCGGAGTCCGCTGTCGATGCCGAAGACACTTCTCGGCGCCGTTGACCGCCGTCATCTTAAGTTTGCGGCGCGTTCGAGGCTTCGGCGTCGCGCGTAGGAGTGGCGTCATACGCGATGGACCTGACATCTGCCTTCCGCTGAAGAATTTCCATACGACGACACCACGAATGATGAACATTTTTTTAAATGAGTCCGCGAATGCGCACGCACACATTTGAAAAATCAGTCCGCCGGGAAGCCGTCACTCGTCATTGGCTGGAGCACGCCTTCCTCTTTACCTTCCCGTCCGACAGCGCCTCTGGTGGTCTGCGCCACGGCTCAAAGACCAATCTTTGTTTCGATTTTTAATAAGAGAATCGGCCGCCCTTGAATGTAATTTTTGGATTTTTAGGATGCTCAAAGCCCGTAGATTGAGTTATGACAATAAATAAAGGATACAAGAATCCATTTCAGTGCCCCTGTTATTGTAAGTTCAATTCCTCTGTCTTTTGTTTTCTTAATAATTTCGTTCTTCTTTCAAGTTTAATAGCGTACGAGTTTGTTTCTATGAACGAATATATATAAGTCCGATTCCTTTATGCCCTTCAGTTCATTAACCTCGGACTGAGAAACAAAGCGTGGTGTTGATATTCTAAACCATACATGCGTGTAACAAACTTGGTGTGGAAAGTATAATGCACTATATCGCCGAATTCTCAAAAACAACGTGTTAACTTCTAACAGAAAATTACAACGTTGCACAGAGTAGCGGTCGCCGTGATGTTTTTATTCCTTATTTAGCTGACTCTATTCAATGTTACTTGAAAAGGACGTACTGCTGGAGGTTAGTTAATCCTTTTAACCAAAATGTATCAAATGTATGCAAAATAAATCAATTACAACTTTAAATAGGAAGAAATTACAGAGAAGATGCAAGCGAGCTGGTGAACTTTCAACATTGTAAAACCCGAGACGTAGGACAAAAAGAAGAAGAAAAAAGGGGACAACAAAGACACAAGTCTCAATTTGAGACCTGTGTCTGTGTTGTCCCCGTTTTTTTCTCCTTTTTGTCCTGCGTCTCGGGTTTTACGATGCTAAATAGAAAACTCCTAAATGCCTCAGAACGGCATCCGAAGTTTATTTATTTATTTATTTATTTACCCTCAAGGCCCCGAAGGGCATTACAGAGGGGAGTGGGGGGAATAGGCGACAAAGGTACAGTTGATGATACATGAAATATAATACAGTAATTAATGCACGCTTGCTCAGACACTTCAAAAATATTCACACAATGTTATAACAGTAATACCAACTAGAAAATGGTTAATCAAAAACTAACAAACAAGGCATTTTTAAAATCAATAATACTGGTTATGGAGGCTATGTCAGCGGAAAGGCGATTCCAATCGGAGCTAGTGCGAGGAACAAAGGAGTTATAATAAGTGTTAGTTTTGTAATTGGGGATACCGACTTTGTACTGGTGATCTACGCGGGATGAAACATAAGTAGGTGGCGTTAGAAGTTCACGGCGCATGAAAGGGTTATTATGGTAAATCTTATGAAATAAAGTCAGGCGAAAAATGCGTCTACGGCTCATTAGTGTGGGTAAACCAAGACTATTTTTCATTGAAGTAACACTGGATGTACGATGGTAATTAGAGAGTATGAAACGTGCTGCACGATTTTGAACTGATTCCAATGTTGCAATGATAGTGTTATGACCGGGGTCCCAGATAGAACATGCATATTCAAGTTTAGTACGTACTAAAGTTGTATATAAAAGGAGTTTTAGTGACACTGGTGACTGTGAAAAATTTCGTTTGAGATATCCAAGCATGCGATTGGCGTTGTTAGTTACGTAGTTAGTGTGAGTTTCCCAGGAAAGATCGGAGGTTATGTAAACACCTAAGTATTTGTAAGAGGACACAGACTGCAGCGGAGTGTCGTCAATGCAGTAATTCGAGCATATGTTAGTATGGCGGGAAACTGTCATGGTTTTACATTTATTAAGATTGAGTTGCATCAACCACTTGTCGCACCAGTTAGATACAGAGTTAAGATCAGATTGGAGAACAGAGATGTCGGAGCTATTTGTTATTTCTCTATATAGTACACAATCATCAGCAAATAAACTAATATTGGAGGAGATACAGTCCGACAGATCATTAATATAGATGAGGAAAAGTAGCGGACCTAAAACAGAACCCTGGGGAACTCCAGATGCTACGGGGGAAAGTGAAGAGTTAGTACCATTGGCATGCACGAATTGAGAACGGTTGGTTAAAAACGATTCTATCCAACGTAGCACGTTCGGATCAATGTTGAGGTTGCTAAGTTTTAATAGGAGTAGACGGTGAGAAACTTTATCGAAGGCCTTAGAGAAATCAAGGAAGACGCAGTCTATCTGGGAGCCACGGTCAAGGACAGAATTAAGCTTATTAGTGAAGAGCAGAAGCTGTGTTTCGCAGGAAAATGATTTGCGGAAGCCGTGTTGAGTTGGGTGAAAAAAAGAATTAGATTCTAGGAAACATGCGAGGTTAGAATATATGATATGTTCGAGTATCTTACAAGGAATGGATGTTAAAGAAATTGGCCGGAAGTTATTAGGTGAGTAGTGGTTGCCACCTTTATGAATTGGAGTCACCTTTCCAACTTTCCAGTCTTCGGGAAGGCAGCCTTCCTCCAATGATTGCTTAAAAATCGCTGATAGAATAGCAGATGAATACGACTTCGTGTTCTTTAAGAATTTCGAGTTAATATTGTCAATACCGGATGAAGAAGAGAGCTTGAGGTTATTAATTATTGCAGCTATACCATCATATGATATTAATATTGGATTCATTGGCAAAAAGTCAGGGCAATTAAAGTTGGGGTACACAGAAACATCGGTGGGAGAAAAAGATTGTATAAATATATCGTTTAGCAATGATGCACACTCATCTTGACCTACTCGTTCCCCATCTGCGTTTGTAAGCTTCAGATCACCGTGGTTATCATTAGGTTTGATTAAGTTCCAAAAGTGGCGAACATTTGTAGATAAAATTGTGGGCAACGTGTTAGTAAAAAAATTTCGTTTCACTTCTAATACTGCACGTTTATATTCCTGCTCGGCGCAATGATAGGCGTTAAAATGACTATCTTGTTTTGAAAGTTTGGCTACACGAAAGAGGCGTTTCTTTTTATTGGAAAGTCGTTTAAGTCTGGTGTTGTACCATGGGGAATTACTTTTGGATGATAATGTGCGAACAGGAATATATGTGCTCATTAGATAGTTAACTTTGTTTCGAAACAGACACCAATTTTCATTTACAGAGCGTTCAAAGAAATTTTCCACAAAGTAACTCAGAAATTCACACAATTCACTATTTATAGCCGTAAAATTAGCTTTTCCGTAATCACGAATCTGTTTAACTATTTTCGGAGAATGACTTGTGGTAATATTTAAGGTAAAATGCAGCAATAAATGGTCACTAAAACCAGGTAGATAGGTAATAGGGGAAACAAGTTTCGATAAGAAACTTAGCTTCCTCATATAACTCTAAAGAAAATAAGGCTTCTCAGATCTTTTTCTTTTTTTCTGAGAGCCCGAAGGCAATGTAGATCGAGAAGAGTCGAATATGTACACAATACAGATAATATAGTAGGATATCGCTTGGCATTCTAAGTCTTGACAAAGCTTCTTTTTTTAGGTTTTGCCATTATTTTTATTAATTTCGCGATTATATGTATCTTAAGGGTTTAATGATATTAAGCTTTATTTATATGCTATTGTAAGTGTCATCAAACTAGTTATTCGTCAAGCCTTATTGCTATATCACAAGCGTCTCTAATTCATCTGAAACATTTGGGGCAAGTGTTCGTTTGGAGCTAAATTAATTCTCCTGAATCTCAAGAGTTGTTTTCTTTTCTTAAGGACTGCTTTGGAGAAAAAATCATCATTCCTTATCCACAGGGCTGCTACCTGACGGTGCCATTAAATTACCTTCTTATAGAACTGGCTCATTTTAAACTTCTCTTTGAGAAATGCCTTATCTATAATTAGCCTTCTAGAAATAGATGCGTAAATCTAAATAAATGCCAAGGGCGCTCCTTTACAGCGGAGCTCACACCATTTTAGTTTTCAGATCTGCCTTGCGCGTATTGCACGAGTGGAATAGCGTGCCACTGCGCTTACCAGGTTCTCCAAATATTTCTAAATTTGTCTGATTTAATAGTATTATATGTCGATCAGCAAGCTTCTAATTACACTCTAGAAAAAAGCCCGTGCGTCTACTTTCACGCACAACACTCGGAGAGCCAATCACCGCAACTTACGGAGGCAGCTCAGCGAATGACAATGCCGAAACATATGTTTAGACCAAAAACGCAGTCTGAGTTGTGACATTAAGCAATGCAAGCGTGACGTTTTGCATTGCTTAATGTCACAACTCAGACTGCGTTTTTTGGTCTAAACATATGTTTCGGCATTGTCATTCGCTGAGCTGCCTCCGTAAGTTGCGGTGATTGGCTCTCCGAGTGTTGTGCGGAAAGTAGACGCACAAACTTTTTTAGAGTGTAGAGCCGTATGTTTACTTTCACTAATTAAAAAAGTGAATTTACAGATTTCAGTTAATTATCCCACTTATCACGGCGATTAGCCCCTCGCATTATGTCCTCCTGGCCGTATATATTTCACCTGTAAAAACCAGTTTAGTGAACATTCAACGGCTTTTTTTTATAAACACGTTTTAGATAAAATTAAACATACATTATATTGGCTCGGTTATATACGCGTTCCACTAGTACACGTGAAACAATGAATAAAACTCTACACATGGAACGTCGTTGGCTATTATTATAATATGTAATACCATCCCCCCCCCCCTTTCCCGAGCTCGCAAACAAGTGCCCGTCCTTGCAACGACTCCTAAAACGGAATATTTTCTCCAGAAGGAAGTTTTAGAATTGACCGAGGGAACGCGTCTTCGCATCGTAAACGGCCAGTGCACTAGCCAACAGAAGTTGGATTCAAGTCGTTACTTCCGGTCGTTTGAATCCATGTTTCCGGTCTATTTGAGCTGCGAATCTTACGGAGAAAGGAGGTCGCCCCAATGGCGACGCCGCTTTGAATTAAATACTTCATTTCTTCTTCTTTTTTCTTGGATTGCTACTGTCCGGGCTGTCCGACTCCGTCCTGTAAATCAGGGATTCTGTACGAGAGCGAGGAACGTTGAGTGGTTTATAGGGGTATTGTCTGTTTCGCCTTATGATGCACCACAATGGACGCTACTATAAAGTTACTGAAAGCCCTAAGAAACGCAGATTCATGCTTCTTGTTCGTGATTGGTTAGGATCGTGTTTAGGATCACGCCTCGTGTATCGTGTTTGGGGTCTTTGGCGTTCTTCCTGGCTGATCCAGGGGTCTGGTTGGCAGCAAAGCCATACGTATGTTCACGCCGCCCTGTTTCTTAACAGCTTGGCTAACTGATCACGAATGTCGGCACTGCTGCCGTTCATTACCATTTTAACACTGCCACAGAGAAATGAGCTACCTAATGGACACATCAGATGGCCGTAAATTAGAAGTGAGCGCAACAAACAACATCTGGAGGCCAAATTATTGCGTCGTTTAATTTTCGTTCCAATTGGAAATTTTGAAAACAATTTCGTTCTATCTTTTATGAAAAAAAAAGAAACTCGTCCATTTGGGACCTTGGTACTGACATATTTACATGCGCAGTTGAAGCGATTCAAAATAGATTTGTTCGCTTTATAATTAGTATCATCGCACTGCCAGCGTAACATTAATGAAATCTGATTTCAAACTACCTAACCTCAAATCCGTTTGCGTTTGTTTCACAAAATTTTTCATAGATTATTACGGAAAAAGCTACTTAATTCCTTGTACAGATCATCGCCTCTCGATCACCAATACAAAATACAAGATAGGCATATACCATCGTGTTGAACTACCACATTTCACCGTTCATTCATACCCTGGACCACGCTTTCCTGGAAATACTTTCCAGCGTGTGTGGTAACTTCTGTCTAAAACGCAAACCCCACCAAACCTGCCCTAAAAAAAAAAAAAAAAATGTAATGTTTTTTTTAGCAATGTCATTATTTTAGTATTTTCTTAACAGCTGAATATTCGCATTCTTCGAATTTGTTGTTTTTCTTTCGTTTTTGTTTATCATACCTGTCACCCCCCCCTGTGCAGAGCCCTCGTGGCCCTAAAGGTATTTGAAATAAATATATAATACAATGAATAATTAAGCTAGAGGGCTAAGCTGTAAGTGACTTGAGCCATCCTAGCCAATCCAGCATTATTAATATGTCACGTGACTGCTGTTTATGGAAGGGTGGAACAGATTTCAGCGACGGTTTTGTCGAATTGGTGACCCGTTTGTTTAACCGGTGTCCCATATGGACACATTGAGGAAAGGTCTTCGTGCACCTCGTAGGGAACCCTGTTGAGTTTGTTAAAAAGCTGCCCGTTTTTTGTCTTTTGCGTTAGTACCAAGAGGAGATAGGTTTTATGGTGTTTCCTGGGAGAGCCATACGACTCGAACGCTTTGCAAGCATGGCAGAATTTAGTTAACGTTAATCAGTAAACCTTTTTTCACATTCACAATATTTATATGTACGCCTACTCTCTTGCGTATTAAATAACTATTGCGGGGCATCAAGGAAAGTAAATTATGACGATAACGGGGATAATAAATATGAAGACAATACCAAGCGTCAAAAACCCGAAGGGAGATTCGCGTCCGGAAGAGGAGTTGCACTACCTCTCCAACTTTTAACGCGATTCATCTGAGTAGGGGAACTGGAAGGAAAGGAAGCGCAAATCCCCTTCTGAACGCCAACTGTACTTCAAGTTTTCGCCGCTGCGTGAGGAAGGCCTCAGCCAGCATGCGCATAACTCTCCTTAAAGACAGTCCAATGGTTGAAAGAAAAGCAAAATTACTGGTTGAAGAGCCCAGTCGTTAAGTTTAAGACCTGTTACAGAAATGCCTGATATATTGAACCATGTTTCTTTTTTAGAGCGCAGCTCCTTGGCGCCCGTTTCCGGCTTGAACCGCGTCGCCATCGCCGTCAGCGTAACCGCGCGTTGCATTACAGGACGTTTCCCATAATGACGTCACAGGTGACGTCACGTGTGACGTCACGAGGGTCCATGAGGGACGTCACGGAGGTCACTCGTGAAGATCACGACGAAGGTCACGACCTTCACGAGTGACGTCACGAGGGTCACGAGTGACGTCACAAGGGGAAGGAAGGGAGGGGGAGGAAAAGGGGAGGAGGAGAGGGTACGGAGGAGGAGGGGCGTACCCTTCTCTCGTCCTCCTCAAGAGCTGCGCTCTAATTCGGCATTACAGAAAATTGTAAACGTCTTTCATTTTATTGTTTTTTTATTTTTTGCTTGCTTACGTGAATGTGTTTTTGATGATATTTTTCATGTGCCCCGTGCATCATAATATTTAACAGCACAGCAGGGATACGTGTAAATAGAATAATAAATGCTCGCTTTCTTTCAAACTGCTCAAAAATGTCATGTGTTGTTCAGAATGCAACTTGAAGAATATTCTCCGTCTTGAGAATTATTCTTACGAATTATTTTGAACAGCGTCTGATACCGCGTAGTTTAAGAGAGGGTACCAGGAAACACTTGTAAGAATGTTTTAGTGACAACTTTAACAACCACGCTCCTGCCAACACTTTTTACAAACTACAGCCTGCGCGCCCGCTTCGTGACGTCACTGTAATTAATATTGCCACGGGCGCACTGCCTACTTGGTCAGCTGCGCCCGCGGCTGACAAAGTAGGCAGTGCGAAATCCATGGCGAGACGTGCCCTGTCAAGTTCGTCGTTCTGCAAGACTGTTCGAGGGACGTCATCCTCGGAATGGACTTTCTCTGCGAGTATGGCGCCGTCATCGACCTCGGAGCAAACCGGCTGACGCTACGAAGACCCGCTCCACCACCCGGATTAACCCAAAGCGACGTCATCGACGGTACGAGTCCTCGCAAACCGCGGGAACGTACCGCCGCGGTCGAGTGTTTTCGTACCCGTCGGGGTCGATGAGACCTTCTGCGGGGACGTTCTGCTCGAAGGAAGCCTCCAGTTGCTTCTAGGAAGAGGGATCGGCATCGCAAGAGGCGCCGCGGAGCTCCAAGACGGACACACCGTCGCACTCGTAACGAACTTCCGACAGGAGGCCCAGCACCTTACGAAAGGCACCACCGTGGGTCACGCCGAGGAACTGCCGGACTCAGCCGCAATCGCCGGAATATCAGAAGAGCTCTCTTCGTGGCCACCCTAGACAACGCCGTCTTCGCAGTTCGACATCGACCCATCCCTGCCTACCCCACAACGACGACAACTCAGTGACCTTCTCGCCGAGTTCAATGAGTGCTTCTCCACGTCGCCAAAGGTGCGCCAAACGACCGTTGCGAAACACCGAATTGTCACTGAAGACAACGCGCTCCCTGTTCATCGGTCGCCGTACCGTGTCTCTGTGAAAGAGAGAGAAGTCATCCAGAAGCAGGTCCAAGAAATGCTCGACGACGACATTGTCCAGCCCTCAAGCAGTCCGTGGGCTTCACCGGTAGTTTTGGTGAAAAAGAAAGACGGGACTCTTCGGTTCTGCGTGGACTATCGCCGACTGAACGCCGTAACAAGAAACGACGTCTACCCGCTGCCACGCATCGACGACACCCTGGACCGGCTGCGCCACGCCCGATACTTTTCGTCGATGGACCTGAAGAGTGGGTACTGGCAGATTGAGGTCGACGAACGAGATCGTGAAAAGACTGCCTTTGTCACGCCGGACGGGCTGTACGAATTTAAAGTGATGCCGTTCGGACTGTGCACTGCTCCGGCGACGTTCCAGCGCGTAATGGACACCATTCTTTCCGGCTTGAAATGGCAAAGTTGTCTCGTCTATCTCGACGACGTCGTGGTATTCGCAAGCAACTTCGACGAGCACCTGAGACGTTTGCGAGCCGAGCTACAGGCTATCCAGAATGCCGGACTGACACGGAAGCCGTCAAAATGTCGGTTCGCTTACGGGGAGCTCAAATTCCTGGACCATGTCGTGAGTGCTCAAGGTGTAGGTCCTGACCCTGCAAAGACATCCGCTGTCGCCGAATTTCCGAAGCCATCAGACAAGAAAGCCGTACGAAGATTTCTTGGGCTGTGCGCTTACTACAGACGTTTCGTTCGCGATTTTGCCAAGATTTCTGCACCGCTCACGCATCTGACGAAAGACAACGTGAACTTCCAGTGGGGTAGGCGCAAGAACAAGCGTTCAAAGAACTGAAGGAAAGACTCCAGTCGCCCCCTATCCTCGGACACTTCGATCCATCAGCGAAAACGGAAGTTCACACAGACGCCAGCAACGCCGGGCTAGGCGCGGTGCTCGTCCAAAGACAAGACGGAGCAGAGAGAGTGATCGCTTACGCAAGCCGGGCACTGTCTAAGGCAGAGCAAAATTACTCGACAACCGACAAGGAATGTCTCGCTGTCGTCTGGGCGTTAACCAAGTTCCGCCCGTACCTGTACGGGATTCCGTTCCGCGTAGTCACGGACCACCACGCTCTCTGTTGGCTCGCCAACCTCAAGGACCCGTCAGGACGCCTCGCTCGCTGGGGCCTTCGACTGCAAGAATTCGATGTGACCATTGTGCACAAGTCTGGCCGCAAGCATAATGACGCCGATTGTTTGTCTAGGGCACCAGTCGAATCTCCTCCCGACAGCACCGACAATGACGATGACGCCCGTTTTCTCGGAGCAATTACAGATACCGACATGGGTGCACTTCAACGAGATGACCCTGAACTTCGCGCCGTGATCGACCACCTCGAAGGTCAAGGAAGTTCCGTTCCGCGATTCTTGGCCCGAGACTTGTCAAGCTTCGTTCTGCGGCGAGGCATGCTCTTTAAGAAGAACTTCGGAACCAGCAACCCTGCCTGGCTGCTGGTCGTTCCTGCCAGCCTGCGAGAAGAAATCTTTCAAGCATGCCACGACGACCCGACGGCTGGACACCTTGGCTACAGCAGGACGCTCGTCCGGATTCGTGAGAAGTACTATTGGCCGAGACTCCCGAAAACCGCCCATTTGTATACACGGTCGTGCCATGAGTGCCAACGACGTAAGAAGCCTCCGACGAAGCCAGCAGGACTCCTGCAGCCGATATCTGCCCCGACTACGCCCTTCCAGCAGGTCGGAATGGATTTACTTGGGCCGTTCCCAACATCGACGCAAGGAAACCGTTGGATTATCGTCGCGACCGATTATCTTACACGATACGCCGAGACGAAAGCCCTTCCGTCGGGAACAGCGGTAGAAGTCGCCAAGTTTTTTGTCGAATCTATTCTCCTTCGACATGGCGCCCCCGAAGTCTTGATAACCGACCGAGGCTCATCGTTCTTGGCTCAGCTCACGCAAGAGATCCTTCGGCTCAGCCACACCAGCCATCGTCGGACCACCGCGTACCATCCGCAGACCAACGGCCCAACGGAGCGGCTCAACAAGACGATTGCCGACATGATCTCCATGTACGTCGACGTAGAGCACAAAACGTGGGACGAGGTGTTACCATACGTCACGTTCGCCTACAACACTGCGGCTCAAGAAACAACCGGGTTTACACCATTCGAGCTGGTGCATGGCAGAAAAGTGACAACCATGCTGGACGCGATGCTGCCCCATGAGCCAGTGGATGACGGATGCGACGACGCCCATGCGGTCAGTCAGAGAGCAGAAGAGGCTCGCCAACTAGCCCGCCTTCGAATCCACGATCAACAGCGAGTCGACGCACGCCGGTATAACCTTCGTCGCCGGGACGTCCACTTTCAACCTGGAGACCGGGTGTGGGTGTGGACACCGATCCGCCGCCGTGGTCTCAGCGAGAAACTCCTGAAGCGCTACTTTGGACCCTACAAAGTGCTTCGCCGACTCGGGGATCTGAACTGCGAAGTTCTTCCCGACGGAACACGACCATCAACCAGACGTCAGCCGCGACCCGAGGTGGTACACGTCATCCGGCTGAAGCCGTATTACGAACGATAGCACCATCCGCCGTCGTCGACGAGTGAACTGTGAACTGTGAATTGTGGCTTGCGAGTCTGCTGTCCTTTAGTTGTGGATTTGTTTTTTTCGTGTTGTGCTTCATCGGGACGATGCACTCTTTTAAAGGGGGGAATAATGCCGCGGGCGCAGCTGACCAAGTAGGCAGTGCGCCCGTGGCATAACGGTTATCGCGCTTGTCTGCCACGCAGAAGGCCAGGGTTCGATTCCTGGCCGCGCCTACACATTTTTGTTGACGCTGTGATGCGATGTTCTAGTAAATTCGAGAGCCGCCTTGCTAATTCGAGGTTAGAATGTTCTACGAACCGAACCTTCTACGCCGAATGTTCCGGAAGCCCACGCGTGTACAAAGGGGCTCCGCCTGGCACGCCGAGTCAGTTTCGCCCCAGCGTTCGACTCTGCTCTATCGCCGATTTCAACGCCCGCGACGCTCTGCTGTAATCTTCTGTTTCCTTTTTAGTTTTGGGCACAAGTTCGCCCTCATTAAACGTTTAGTTCCTTTAGTTATTCTCCGCCTCATCATTTGTCATTCGTGACAATATGTCGGTTTAGAAAGATGTCGTATGTTACTTCAGATTTTTTTAAAAACAAAGCTACCTTTTTGGGAACACAGACGGTCACTTTTTGAC
>JAZHYW010047639.1:0-34709 GCA_037355805.1 Ixodes ricinus | reverse complement strand
TTCAAAATAAAAAACACGTTGTTTTTTTGTTTTTTTGAGGTTGTCTGGCAACGAAGAACTGTGGAGCAAAACAAAAAATGAAAGCCGTTTACAACTCCCTGTAACACCGAATTAGAGCGCAGCTCTTGAGGAGGAGGGGAAGGCACGGGGGGGGGTCACGTGACCTCGGGGAGGAGGGGGTCACGTGGCCTGGGAGTCACGTGACCTCGAGGAGGGAGGGGGAGTTCCCCCGCTAAATCTAGCGGGAAAATTTTCCGCTAAATTTAGCGGGGAAAATTTTCCGCTAGATTTATCGGGGAAAATTTCCCGCTAGATTTAGCGGGGAAAATTTCCCGCTAGATTTAGCGGGAAAAATTTTCCGCTAGATTTAGCGGGGAAAATTTTCCGCTAGATTTAGCGGGGAAAATTTTCCGCTAGATTTAGCGGGAAAAATTTTCCGCTAGATTTAGCAGGGAAAATGTTCCGCTAGATTTAGCGGAGAAAATTTTCCGCTAGATTTAGCGGGGAAAATGTTCCGCTAGATTTAGCGGGAAAATTTTTCCGCTAGATTTAGCGGGGAAAGTTTTCCGCTAAATTTAGCGGGGAAAATTTTCCGCTAGATTTAGCGGGGAAAATTTCCCGCTAGATTTAGCGGGGAAAATTTTCCGCTAGATTTAGCGGGGAAAATTTTCCGCTAGATTTAGCGGGAAAATTTTCCGCTAAATTTAGCGGGGAAAATTACCCATCATGCACCGCGCGGTTACGCCGACGGCGACGCCGACGGCGACGGCGACGACGACGGCGACGGCGACGCCGCTCAAGCCGGAAACGGGCGCCTAAGAGCTGCGCTCTAAATCCGTTAGGTCTTAGGTATGAGGTCTATTAATGTCGCAGCGCTATTTGAATGGAAAGCAGTATTGCACTCCCGTGAAGCACATATCTTCGAGAACATTAGGCTAATTTACTTACCCCCCCCCCCTCCTGCACCGATGCAGAAAGGTTTA
The DNA here is from genome assembly GCA_037355805.1 of Ixodes ricinus. Classification (NCBI taxonomy): domain Eukaryota; kingdom Metazoa; phylum Arthropoda; class Arachnida; order Ixodida; family Ixodidae; genus Ixodes; species Ixodes ricinus. Next base: position 33,726 of record JAZHYW010047639.1, on the reverse strand, counting down.
GGGCGGTGTACGCTTCCGGTCGTATCTCAACACATATACCGGAAGTAGACTGCGATACACCTTTGCGCGCCGGTGCAGGAGGTGCGAGAAAATTGAACGACTCTATTATGCATTGTAGTTAAATCTGCCATTATAGGATGGATGGATGGCTGCCAACTGCTGCAACATTTATGACGGTGGTAGCTTGCGCCACCAGCACCAGTATGTGGCAACTTTCTTTTATTTTCTAAATTGTGACCAGTCAGACCAGTCGGCTTTCAAAGAATATGCAGAACTCTCAAGTATTCTTCATACCAGCGAAAAATGCTGAGTCACTGGGCTGAGGACGCATGCGCGGCCGTCAGCTATTCCGCGGAAGAGTGCGGCGCATGCTGAAAACGCCTTCCACAGGCCAATCGAAAAAGACGCGTCAGTGCTCAGGGCAACACTTTCCAGAAACTAAAGCCTGCGGGCTATCTTTGTTACATTTGCTACGGCACTGCTCCTAAACGAATCAAAGAGAGCCGGCAGAGGGTTTCTACCTCCCAGCATCTGCGACCGCGCTGACGAACTACTCCGAATAGCCCCAAAAATACTCTTTAAAGCCCTGCTCTTAGGAGCCCCTTTCCGGGTTTCGCCGCGTCGGCGTCGCCGCTGGCGTGAACCGGCCCGCTAGATTCAGCGGGAAAATTCACTTCACGTGACCTCAGCACCAATTCAATTTCCCGCTAAATCTCGCGGGGAGTTAGATTAGTGCTGAGGTCACGTGACGTCAATTTTCCGCTAAATCTAGCGGAGAAATTGAATTTGTTCATTGCTGACTTGACACCAAGACATGGGACATCATTTTCCTCGCTAAATTTAGTGGGAAAACAATTGGAGGAGGATGGGATGGATGAGGAGAAGAAGGCGAGGAGGGGAAAAGAATAGGAGGAGGAGAGTACGGAGTAGGAGGGGCATACGCTCCCCTCCGCATCCCCCTCTCCGCCTCCTCAAGAGCTGTGCTCTAATTTCGAATTACAGAGATTTGTAAACGTCTATAATTTTTCCCCTTTTTTTATGCGCCATCAGCCCCGTTGCATTTGGTCTGAACGTCAAAGATGGAAGTGTGTTATGGGTGGTACCAATTTAACCTAATAAAAAAAAAAGAAAAAGAAAAGATTACACAACGTGACAGAGCAACTTCATCAGACTGCCGGCGCCTTGCAAGTGACGCAAAGCCAGACATTAGTTGCGCAATCGGGAAACGTACAAAGACGCGGAAAATGCGTAGACAAGACGCATGCGTATCCACAGCGTCTGTTGGCGACCGGAATCTCTAGTGTTTTCGTGTGTGTGAATGTAAAGACGAATGCCTTATAAGTGCTGTGGTGCCCTTGTGTCGGGAGAAATTATTCCGGAGAAACGAAAATCCACGTATTTTCCCTTCCAAGCCGTTGAACAACGAAGTATCCAATGGATTTGGAAAATTTCGGAGAAAAGACGCTCAAGCTATGAGCTCTTCGGATGTATGTTGGTTTGGCAGCGTTTTGTTTTATAGCTGTACCCTTGCACTTCCAAAATTACATTGCTTCTGGAAGGATGTTAGTGTAGCAAACAACTCCGCTCTATACTGGAGAATTGGTAGGTATCTTCTCAGTGTTGTACGGAACGACGTTCCAAGGAACGGCGTTCCTGGAACGCGTTCCTTTTAGGAGGAACGAAGGAACGCCGCCGTTCCATTTTACATCGGTGGAACTGGAACGGGAACTCGTTACATTTTTACTGAAACGGAAAGAGTAACGGCGTTCCTTTTTTCGTTCAGTGGGGTAATTTTTATTTTATTTGTAACAGGGAAATTTTAAAAGTATAAAAACTATATCTTCACGAACATATTGTTTTTAACTTGTTAACTTTTTGGCTACTTATCTTAGGGCTTATTTTGTGTGGTCCTCGCTTGGTGACAGTCGGGTGCCGGATAGCTAGTGGACATTGATTATTTTTTGAGTGCCCGAGACTGCGGTACAAAAAGCAAACCTTATAGTCGCAAGAAAAGACACAGAAAGAGGGACGTTTTAAACTCAGCTACTTTCTTAGCCCCCCCCCCCCCTTCCACGAGTCCTCATTCCCACAGAAATCTAAGGCCGACTAAAGCCATTTCTCAACTTCCATAAAGAGACCTACAGTTACAACAAAATCACAGGCTACCAGACATCGAACGCACCCTTGTATCCTGAATATTGGTCACTTAAAAGATGCACAAAAATTAACCTTGATTCCTTCTCCCCTTGTCCCTCGCCTTCAAACTGAACAACGAATCCAACCTTCACGAAGAAGAACTGGTAGTTTCCAAGACTGACCTTCCAAAAGCCCTACCCTCTCCTTCACTTGCTCGTCTTCCGGACAGCAACATCGAGAAGCAACTGTTGTTGAGTTTGAACAAGAGACTTTGTTAGATTGAAACGTGTGAAATTGTTCTAAAACGCTCGTGCCATGTGGGGTAGCAATACATTTGGCTCGTCTGAATTGTTCATCACAAATATGAATATGGTTAAAAGCTGAGATTTTTAAACTTCAATATATCAGCAAATAACACCTCGATTCCGCTTGTTTTCTTCTTCTGGTGCCCTTCCATCACGGCATATAAATTTGTATGTACCCATTTGATGGGATAGATAAAAAAAAAGCTTTGCTTGATCTAACTAAATGTGGTAATCAGCAAAATACAAAAGTAACGTATATGTAACGATGCGTTCCATTTTTTAACTGTAACGGGAACGAGTTCCTTTTACACCGATGGAACTTGTAACGGGAACGCGTTCCAAAAATCAGGAGGAACGAGGAACGAGCTTTCGTTCCATTTTTTGAGGAACGTGTACAACACTGGTATCTTTGAACGAGTAACCTCTGCAAAATCATCTTGAAATATATATATATATATATATATATATATATATATATATATATATATATATATATATATATATATATATATATATATATATATATTCTTGCTTTTAGCACGCGAGTTTTTTGCGCAGAGTATTTTGCTTTGTGTTCTAGCTCTTGCCTTCGACATCGCCGACTATGATTTAGTAGCTGGATCGTCCGAGGCTCCTATAAGGACTTAACGCAGTTGGATCCTTCACCTCTGCGGCTGTAAAATGTAAAAAAATTCAAGTGTGAATACTGCAGAAAAGAAAACATTTTCTTTTGGAGAAGACACTTTCTCACGTTGCAGTGGTTCATCATCTCGCGGATGTTTTGAGTCGATAAGTACTGCACCTTCCAACACAATTGTTCGTCAATGTGGTTGCAGGTTTTGTGAACAAGCTTATGTTGCCCCAGAATATTGCTCAGTTATTGCGGTTATGTGATAAACAAAAAGTTGTCAGGAACCTGACACTGACTACGCTGGCAGAGATCGAAGAGTTGGACACTTGTGCAAGCGACCCGACACGTCAAGCAGTGCTTAAATGTACCCTCACCTCATCGACTAGCTTTCTTCTCAACAATATGCTCAAGGGAAAAGTGATGCCTTGTGGCAGGATGCGTGTTCTGCTCCAGCCATAAAGGGTTTGTCTGCGTTCCCAAAACGTTAGTCCTGTTTTTAAATAAAAACGAAATTAACTACGACATCTTTCTAAACCGACATTTTAACTACAGTGACGTCACGAAGCGGGCGCGCAGGCTGTATGTTTGTAGAAGGTGTTGGCAGGAGCGTGGTTGTTAAAGTTGTCACCAAAACATTCTTACAAGTGTTTCCTGGTACCCTCTCTCTTACTACGCGGTATCAGACGCTCTTCAAGATAATTCCTAAGAATAATTCTGAAGACGGACAATGTTCTTCAAGGTGCATGCTGAAGAACACATGACATTTTTGAGCAGTTTGAAAGCAAGCGAGCATTTATTATTTTATTTACACGTATCCCTGCTGTGCTGTTAAATATTACGATGCAGGGGGCACATGACAAAAATCATCAAAAACACATTCACGTAAGCAAGCAAAAAATTAAAAAAACAAGAAAATGAAAGACCGTTTACAATTCCCTGTAATGCCGAATTAGAGCGCAGCTCTTGAGGAGGAGGAGTGGAGGGTACAAAAAGAAGGGTACGCCCCTCCTCCTCCGTACCCTCTCCTCCTCCCCTCCTCCTCCCCCTCCCTCCCTCCTCCCTTGTGACGTCACTCGTGACCCTCGTGACGTCACTCGTGAAGGTCGTGACCTTCACGAGTGAAGGTCACGTGAAAGTAGTGATTTTCGCGTGACCATTACTGTGAAGGTCGTGATCTTCGTCGTGATCTTCACGAGTGACCTCCGTGACGTCCCTCATGGACCCTCGTGACGTCACACGTGACGTCACCTGTGACGTCATTATGGGAAACGTCCCATAATGCAACGCGCGGTTACGCTGACGGCGATGGCGACGCGGCTCAAGCCGGAAACGGGCGCCAAGGAGCTGCGCTCTAAAAAAAAAACATGGTTCAATATATAAGGCATTTCTGTAACAGGTCGTAAACTTAACGACTGGGCTCTTCAACCAGTAATTTTGCTTTTCTTTCAACCATTGGACTGTTTTTAAGGAGAGTTCTGCGCATGCTGGCTGAGGCCTTCCTCACGCAGCGGCGAAAACTTGAAGTACAGTTGGCGTTCAGAAGGGGATTTGCGCTTCCTTTCCTTCCAGTTCCCCTACTCAGATGAATCGCGTTGAAAGTTGGAGAGGTAGCGCAACTCCTCTTCCGGACGCGAATCTCCCTTCGGGTTTTTGACGCTTGGTATTGTCTTCATATTTATTATCCCCGTTATCGTCATAATTTACTTTCCTTGATGCCCCGCAATAGTTATTTAATACGCAAGGGAGTGGGCGTACATATAAATATTGTGAATGTGAAAAAAGGTTTACTGATTAACGTTAACTAAATTCTGCCATGCTTGCAAAGCGTTCGAGTCGTATGGCTCTCCCAGGAAACACCATAAAACCTGTCTCCTCTTGGTACTAACGCAAAAGACAAAAAACGGGCAGCTTTTTAACAAGCTCAACAGGGTTCCCTCCGAGGTGCACGAAGACCTTTCCTAAATGTGTCCATATGGGTCACCGGTTAAACAAACGGGTCACCGATTCGACAAAACCGTCGCTGTACTCTGTTCCACCCTACCATAAACAGCAGTCACGTGACACATTAATAATGCTGGATTGGCTAGGATGGCTCAAGTCACTTACAGCTTAACCCTCTAGCTTAATTATTAATTGTATTATATATTTATTTCAAATACCTTTAGGGCCACGAGGGCTCTGCAGAGGGGGGGGGGGGTGACAGGTATGTTAAACAAAAACGAAAGAAAAACAACAAATTCGAAGAATGCGAATATTCAGCTGTTAAGAAAATACTAAAATAATGACATTGTAAAAAAAACATTAAAAACGATTTTTTTTTTTTTAAGCAGGTTTGGTGGGGTTTGCGTTTCAGACAGAAGTTACCACACACGCTGGAAAGTATTTCCAGGAAAGCGTGGTCCGGGGTATGAATGAACGGTGAAATGTGGTAGTTCAACACGATGGTATATGCCTATCTTGTATTTTGTATTGGTGATCGAGAGGCGATGATCTGTACAAGGAATTAAGTAGCTTTTTCCGTAATAATCTATGAAAAATTTTGTGAAACAAACGCAAACGGATTTGAGGTTAGGTAGTTTGAAATCAGATTTCATTAATGTTACGCTGGCAGTGCGATGATACTAATTATAAAGCGAACAAATCTATTTTGAATCGCTTCAACTGCGCATGTAAATATGTCAGTACCAAGGTCCCAAATGGACGAGTTTCTTTTTTTTCATAAAAGATAGAACGAAATTGTTTTCAAAATTTCCAATTGGAACGAAAATTAAACGAAGCAATAATTTGGCCTCCAGATGTTGTTTGTTGCTCTCACTTCTAATTTACGGCCATCTGATGTGTCCATTAGGTCAGCTCATTTCTCTGTGGCAGTGTTAAAATGGTAATGAACGGCAGCAGTGCCGACATTCGTGATTAGTTAACCAAGCTGTTAAGAAACAGGGCGGCGTGAACGTACGTATGGCTTTGCTGCCAACCAGACCCCTGGATCAGCCAAGAAGAAAGCCAAAGACCCCAAACACGATACACGAGGCGTGATCCTAAACACGATCCTAACCAATCACGAACAAGAAGCATGAATCTGCGTTTCTTAGGGCTTTCAGTAACTTTATAGTAGCGTCCATTGTGGTGCATCATAAGGCGAAACAGACAATACCCCTATAAACCACTCAACGTTCCTCGCTCTCGTCCGGAATCCCTGATTTACAGGACGGAATCGGACAGCCCGGACAGTAGCAATCCAAGAAAAAAGAAGAAATGAAGTATTTAATTCAAAGCGGCGTCGCCATTGGGGCGACCTCCTTTCTCCGTAAGATTCGCAGCTCAAATAGACCGGAAACGTGGATTCAAACGACCGGAAGTAACGACTTGAATCCAACTTCTGTTGGCTAGTGCACTGGCCGTTTACGATGCGAAGAGGCGTTCCCTCGGTCAATTCTAAAACTTCCTTCTGGAGAAAATATTCCGTTTTAGGAGTCGTTGCAAGGACGGGCACTTGTTTGCGAGCTCGGGAAAAGGAGGGGGGGGGATGGTATAACATAATATAATAATAGCCAACGACGTTCCATATGTAGAGTTTTATTGATTGTTTCACGTGTAATTAGTGGAACGCGTATATAACCGAGCCAATATAATGGATGTTTAATTTTATCTAAAACATGTTTATAAAAAAAAGCCGTTAAATGTTCACTAAATTGGTTTTTACAGGTGAGATATATACGGCCAGGAGGACATAATGTGAGGGCTAATCGCCGTGATAAGTGGGATAATTAACTGAAATGTGTAAATTCACTTTTTTAATTAGTGAAAGTAAACATACGGCTCTAATTTAGAAGCTTGCTGATCGACATATAATACTAATAAATCAGACAAATTTAGAAATATTTGGAGAACCTGGTAAGCGCAGTGGCACGCTATTCCACTCGTGCAATACGCGCAAGGCAGATCTGAAAACGAAAATGGTGAGCTCCGCTGTAAAGAAGCGCCCTTGGCATTTATTTAGATTTATGCATCTATTTCTAGAAGGCTAATTATCGATAAGGCATTTCTGAAAGAGGAGTTTAGAATGAGGCTTGTTCTATAAGAAGGTAATTTAATGGCACCGTCAGGTAGCACCCCTGTGGATAAGGAATGATGATTCTTTCTCCAAAGCAGTCCTTAAGAAAAGTAAAGAAAACTCTTGAGATTCAGGAGAATTAATTTAGCTCCAAACGAACACTTGCCCCAAATGTTTCAGATGAATTAGAGACGCTTGTGATATAGCAATAAGGCTTGACGAATAACTAGTTTGATGACACTTACAATAGCATATAAATAAAGCTTAATGTCATTAAACCCTCAAGATACATATAATCGCGAAAATAATAAAAATAATGGCAAAACATAAAAAAAAAAGACTTTGTCAAGACTTAGAATGCCAAGCGATATCCGACTATATTATCTGTATTGTGTAGCATAGTCGACTCTTCTCGATCTGCATTGCCTTCGGGCTCTCAGAAAAAAAAAAAATGATGTGAAAAGCCTTATTTTTTTAGAGTTATATGAGGAAGCTAAGTTTCTTATCGAAACTTCGGATGCCGTTCTGAGGCATTCAGGAGTTTCCTATTTAACATCGTAAAACCCGAGACGCAGGACAAAAAGAAGTAAGAAAAACAGGGACAACACAGACACAGGCCTCAAATTGAGACCAGTGTCTTTGTTGTCCCCTTTTTCTTCTTCTTTTTGTCCTACGTCTCGGGTTTTACAATGTTGAAACTTCACAAGCTCGCTTGCATCTTCTCTGTAATTTCTTCTTATTTAAAGTTGTAATTGATTTATTTTGCATACATTTGATACATTTTGGTTAAAAAGATTAACTAACCTCCAGCAGTACGTCCTTTTTAAGTAACATTGAATAGAGTCAGCTAAGATAAGGAATAAAAACATCACAGCGACCGCTACTCCGTACAACGTTGTAATTTTCTGTTAGAAGTTAACACGTTGTTTTTTGAGAATTCGGCGATATAGTGCATTATACTTTCCACATCCAAATTTGTTACACGCATGTATGGTTTAGAATATCAACACCACGCTTTATTTCTCAGTCCAAGCTTAATGAACTGAAGGGCATAAAGGAATCGGACTTATATATATTCGTTCATAGAAACAAGCTCGTACGCTATTAAACTTGAAAGAAGAACGAAATTATCAAGAAAAAAAAAAGATAGAGGAATTGAACTTACATTAAATGGGCACTGAAATGAATTCTTGGATCCTTTATTTATTGTCATAACTCAATCTACGGGCTTTGAGCATCCTAAAAATCCCAAAATTACATTCAAGGGCGGCCGATTCTCTTATTAAAAATCGAAACAAAGATCGGTCTTTGAGCCGTGGCGCAGAACACCAGGGGCGCTGTCGGACGGGAAGGTAAAGAGGGAAGGCGTGCTCCAGCCAATCACGAGTGACAGCTTCCCGGCGGACTGATTTTTGGAATATGTGCGCATTCGGCGGACTCATTTTAAAAATATTTATCGATCGTGGTGTCGTCGTATGGAAATTCTTCAGCGGAAGGCAGATATCAGGTCCATCGCGTACGACGCCACTCCTACGCGCGACGCCGAAGCCTCGAACGCGCCGCAAACTAAAGATGACGGCGGTCAACGGCGCTGAGAAGTGTCTTCGGCATCGACAGCGGACTCCGGACGCAGAAGACTTACCCGAGGACGGAACCCAGCGGCTTGGAAACACAAACTGATAGGTAATACGCTTATATTATAAAACACACACGTGTAGTTGATGACGGTTTTCTGTTTTAAGGTGCCAGTGTGGTTGCTGCATGTCGATGGAGACCGTCGTCAAGTCTGTTTGCCGCCGTACGCAAGCAGCAGGGTCGGCAGAGCAGCGTGAGGAGCAACTAAGATTTCGACTCGTTATGCCTCAATCCGGCTTTGCTACAACTCGCGTTACATAGTATGCGCCATTATGGGTAGAAAACAATGGGGGTGACAAGGAACAAGTGAGTACAACGTACCAATCACGGAATTTGCGATCGGCGTCGACAACGGTCTAAGCCTCGGCCCCCGTTTTTCTCGCCGCGCGTACGCACTCGATACCTTCGAATAGAAAACGTTATTAGCAATCAATTGCTTTTTAACGTTCGCTTCGCGTGTCTGCTTTTTTCTTGTTTTGCCTTGCATTTTCGTTTCCTTGCTCATGCCTCCCAAGCTGCGAGCCGAGGATGAGGAGGACTCCAGCGATACGGAGTCGGAGTAGGGCTCCGGTCCGTCGTTGGCTGAGATCGCGGCCAGAAGGCAACGTAGACCCACAGCTACGGGGCTCGATGACCGCAAGTACGCCACCGACGTCTTGGCGGAGCTGGACGTCTACGCAAAAGCGTCCAGTTCCTCGGAAGCCTACGTGCTGAAGCGGATCCTGCCGCTTGCCTTGCCTGTGAGTGCGAGACGATGGTGGGTGTTGCAAACTTTCCATACCTCGAGGCGTTGCGCCGCAGCTTCCGAGAGGAGCTCCTTTAACGGGGATACGAGTCCCGCGCCGAGCGAGAAATCGAGCGTCGCACACAACACCCAGATGATGTCCTTGTGGAGTATATCCGGGTCATTCAGGAACTGTTAAATCAATAAGTGCAAGCTCCTTCTGAGTCGGAGAGGGTTGCTCGCATTGTTCCTCAGTCACCCCCGTTACAACATGTATCTTTATGGGCCGACTATGACAACATTGAATACCTGGTGTAGACAACCATCCTGGCTTTCGTGGACTACAGGCCCCCGCCTCCAGCTGCAGATGCCTCCGAGCCGTTCTGTGCGTGGCTAACCCCTACACGCGTCGACGAAGAACGAGCAACCCTGACTCGGCGCCTTCCTGAAAGGGACTGTGCCAACCTCGCCTACTTGCCCCCCGGCCTGAGCCCCCTTGTCTGCAGTCGGGATGGCGTCGGGAGGCCTAGTGTTTTTACATCAAGCTGGGTCGTCAAGAGTCTAAATTCCTAATTGAGGAAGCCCCAGGTAGCTGGGGCTTCCCTGGATTCCCAGAAGCTCCTGAAGGGCTTTCCTTCAGGTGCTCCTGGGCCACTTCCTATAGGCAGTGGATGCTATGGTTGTGGCTGTGACTGGGGCAGAGCAACAAGCGACCACTCCCTCCTGTATGGAGGGGAATGTCGCCTTGGATCTGCCAGTGTTTTGCACAAATCTTAGCGATTTGTGGAATACCCGGCGTTTGGTAAGACAATAATTTTTATAAACAAATGACAAAAAACACTTTGTGCCTGCTTGTGTTCTCAGGCATTTGCAGCACCTCTAACGAATGCATTCGGGTATGAACTCGCTATCTTGAGAGCTTCTGAGTTTGGCACGTTCAGTGCGCGAGCCACTGGTGGGAACCGGCACGACAAGCACAGGCACATCACAGGACGTCTCATTTGGATGACCGGTTTCCACATTCGCTCCATCCGCCGTGCTTTGGCTGCGCATACACGCTCCAAGCTCGCGAGACGACGAAGTGTGTTCTAAGATATGAAGCTCGAGCCGGGAGGCCTGGGCAAGAAAAAGAATCCCTGCCAGTGACTTGCCAGATGTAACGGTTGTTTGAGAAAACGGAACCGTGCATTTTGGTCCAAGTGAATAAACTGCATCGCAGAACATGACGACAGTGAATGTGCAGGCGAGCTGGTGGATGTTGATCTTGCACAGAATGACCCGAGTCTGTGGTAAAAAATAGAAAGCCTAGAAGAAAAAAAAAATTAAGGACGTCTACAATTTCCTGTAATGCCGAATTAGAGCGCAGCTCTTGAAAAGGAGGAGAGAAGGGTACGGCGAGCAGGGCATTCCCCTTCTCCTCCTCCGTACCCTCTTCTCCTCTCTCCTCCTCCTTCCTCTCCCCCATCTCCATCCTCCTCCTCCTCTCATTCTCCACCATCATCCTCTCTTCCTCCTCCCTCGTGACGTCAGTCGTGACCCTCGTGACGTCCCTCGTGAAAGCCTCGTGAAGGTCGTGACCTTCACAAGTAACCCTCGTGACGTCACGTGTGACGTCATTCTGGGAAACCTCCCATAATGCAACGCGTGGTTACGCCGACGGCGACGCTGCTCAGGCCGGAAACAGGCGCCTACGAGCTGCGCTCTAAAAGATCGTGACGTTATTAGGCTTAGGTGCACTTCGGCTCGTAGACAAATTTAGTCTTGCTTTGGTGTACACAAGCCATTCCAGTATGGACAGCATTGCCTTTTGTGACCCTGTACGCGTCTGCAATCCCTCTTACTGAGTACGAATAATGTATTAGTATCTTTTAGAGCGGAGCTCAGGCGCTCGTTCCCGTGTTTCGCGGCGTCGCCGTCGGCGTATTCGCGCGCGTTGCATTATGGGACGTCACAGACCATTACACCAATTCAGCTTCCCCGCTAAATTTTGCGCAGAATTCAATTGGTGTTGATGTCACGTGACGTCAATTTTCCCGCTAAATCTAGCGGAGACACTGAATTTGTTCCTGGGTGACGTGACACGGTCATGTGACGTCATTTTCCCCGCTGAATTTAGCGGGAAAACTGAATTGGTGTGGAGTTCACTTGACGTAAATTTTCCCACTAAATTTAGCGGGGGAAACTGTGGGAGGATGGGAGGTTATGGAGCGGGAGAAGGGTGAGGGGAGGAGTAGAAGGGGAGGGTTCACCGTACCCTCCCGCCTCCTCCTCCGTACCCTCCTCTCCTCATTCTCCATACCCTCCCCTCCTTCTTCGTACCTTCCCCTCACTCCTCCCCTGTACCCTCTCCTCATCCTCCTGCGTACCCTCCCGTCACGGTATATCGCAAAATAAAAAAAATAAAAAAAAACCTGAAGAGCTGCGCTCTAATTTCGCACTACAGAGATTTGTAAGCGTTTTTAGCTTCTTGATTCAGGTAACGTCATGCTCTCAAACTTTCGCATTCTGTCGCCACCCCTAACGTCTCAGCGATATTCAACTTTCTACGATGGGTAGTTTATGTAGGCGGGTCGAAAAACAAGGTTGTCTCTTGTGCCAAACACCTTCAGTTCCGAACACGAATGTCACGCAGACTGCTGCACAATGCGACGTTCATGAAACTCACAAAAATCACCAAAGCACTCACTAGAACTAAGGTCAGAACGAGCGGGTTGGTGTAGGATAATTAAACTTGTCCAATGTCTCCGACCCCAGAGTTTGCCCCTGTTGAATCTTGGAAGTTTTATGGTTGCCCGTCCTTTCTCGTTTTCTTTAATCACCAGAACTCTTGCGCTTTTTCGGGGGTTCCTCGCTCGGTCCCGACGGCGACGGGAAGCAGAAGCGTCGGTAGAGCAGTACGCTGATGGCGTCCACAACTGCGGTCGCCGCTGGCGAATACTTATGCCTCGAAGTTGTCCGCCCCGAAACGAGGAATCTGGAGGAGGTCCTCGGTATCGTTTTCTTGCCCGGAGCAACCGTAGCCATTCGCTTCTTCCCGTCTTCGCGAACCTTGCTTCGAGAAGGGGATGAAGTGGGAGCCTCGGGAAGCAAAACCCGTTCCTTATCGTTCTCGCGGCGAGATGAGCCGCTGGCAAGGCGCTTCCCACGACGAAGCAGCCGCGTCGCCGCGTGGTCACATCGCTTCCGTGTAACAAGGCGAAGAAAAAAACATAGTTCGCTCGTTTTCAAACAATAACTGCTATATTACGTCTCCTACAACCTAAGATTTGACGTTTTTGTCAAAATATAACGTCAGAATGTGCCTAAAATAAGCAACAATAATAACTTTCGGAATCTCTACACAATTAACTATCTTTATTGGTAAAATATTATGGAGGTGGCGAAGACCGAGGATGCCCCCCCCCCCCCCCCAGAAGAAAATTGTGCGCGTGTATTTATCTTGCTGTGAGTCTACTAAGGCGTCTTGCCATCTAGAACTGGCCATTTTTATTGACTAAAGCCCATCAAATTTTCTGCCATCAAAAACAAGCTTCTACAAAAAGCCCCTGAGTGCCCCTTTAAATGTCGAGAGGGCGTAACAAATTGGCGTTTATGATTAAGAAAAAGCATTCGCAGCTTTGAAACGTGCGGATTATTTTCCTCAAACATATCTTTATATTTCAACAAAAAATAAAAAAGACAGCAATTTTTTTTTTGTAGAAAACCGTCGAAGGATGATTTTTTTTTCTCAGAAAATAGCTTGCATCCACTACAAAATTATGAATGCATTTAATAAACGATCTTCTCCGGAAAGAAACGAATATATATATTTTTATATTTTGGTTTGAAGGAAACAAAGCTTCAAGGAATGGCGTAATATATGTTTTTCGAATGTACGGAATGACTTACCGAAATCCCCCACGGAGTACGTCTCGGAAGCCGGAAGCTGATAATCCTCCCTAGAGCTCTCATTTCTGACTACATATATTTGAATTGTGGTCAATGCTATACTTCGTTCCATCTCACGATAGACCACAGCGAATGCATCGAGCTATCGGAACCAATCCAGTGCCGAGTTTGTGTCACGTGACTTTTCGGGAGTGGCGCGGAGATGCGCGGAGAGTGCTGTCACGTGGTGCGCCCCCAGCACTACATTAGTTTGGAGTGCTTGTAGCGACCTCTACGGTTCAGTCATTAGATGAAACAGAGTTTTTAGGAAGCGGCAGAATTGTGTTGGGCAGAAAAAAAGTCGATTTCATCGCAATTAAGCAGGCATGCAAAGCGGCAATAGAGGCGGCGTTGCTCATTGAAAAGAATTAGGTTCAGATGATAAAGACGGATAATTAAGGCTGTCTTGTTCTATCAATTTGTTAGGGTTTTTTTGTTTTGTTTGTTTTCTTTGTGCCCGATCTTCGTTGTCTTGGAGAGTGTTCAGACGTGGGTGTTTTGTCAGACCAAATTAAAACGTCTCATTTACGAGAAAAACAACTGTGAAAATTTGAATCCCATGGTGAACCTTTAAAAAAGTGAGAACTTCATTACGGCTAATTAAGCCTTTTGTTTAAATAAAGGTCCCAACGAGGGAAAAAAAAAGAAACCTAAAAGAAGCACAATTCAGGAAGACATTACAATGCTGTAAAACGCAATTCCACAGTATAAAAAAATGAGAGGAGACGTGGACATATACCACATGAGCCCTAAGGGTCAAGTCGGAGAAGAACAATGCAGTAAGTGAAGAGATGATGTCTTGAACGCCGCCAAACGTCCCTTGTACAAGAACACAACAACGCGTGTAACTGGAGTTTGTGCTCTTTTTTTTTCTTTCTAATACACAAGGTTTGCATTCGACACAAAATCCTTTTTGTTCAGTTTTTAAGCGGATCATTTTAACCCCCCCCCACCTTCCATCGAACTGAGCAACAATGCTCCAATTATGTCTAGCAGTTTTATAAATTCCACCCTAATTATCGAGGCAGTATTTTGTTTCGCAAGACTTGTTGTTGGGCTGGTTGGTTCGTGGTACTGAGTAAACTTGTATGCGCAAACGCAGAAGACAAACACGAAGGAGTGGACAAGGACAAGCACAAATTTCAATTAGTTTTACTCGCGGCCAGGCGACTGCAAAAGGTTCATCAGGAGCATGGGCAGCATGCTTCAAAGTTTAAGAGAAAAAGATAAGAAAACATACAAATCAAGACTGAAACCCCGTCACGCCAAGAATCACTCTATCAACCCAGATAAGAATTGAAATTCGGTATTAAACAAGGAAACCGAAGTGTGGCTAACAAAATGCTTCAATCAGCACTCTTGCTCTAACATCTTTACACTCCTGCCCTGGATCCTGATCTCGTGAAGATTGCGGCATACACATACACGCCCCACAATGCACGGGGAAGTGCGCATTTCCTTAATTTTTTTATCGATAACTCATGCTCCCGTGCCCGGTCACTGACGCATCGCCCCGTTTGGCCAATGTAAGCTTTCCCACACGTGAGTAGAGTCTCATACATCACTGCCACGTATCTTTTCTTTTTCTGAGGCAATCTTCGAACAAAGGCTCACAAAGCTTGCGTGACGCGAAAAACACCACAGGCACATCGTTCCTGTTTGCTACCTTCTTCAGGTTGTGAGAAACATGATATATGTAGGGCACCACTTCTGGCTTGCACGCTGTGTGTAGCGCGTCGTGCCGCTTTTTGTGTGTTCCTCGGTTTTCTGGAGCAGCGTCTCAGCGACAGCCGTCACGGCCGAACAGGGGAAACCGTCCGACGTCAGTCTCTCCACCTGATTATCAAAGCTACTCTACATTGTATGTGAGCACGACTTCCTGAGTGCCGATTGTAGGCAGAGGTTGGCTATAGCTCGCTTTACAGTTTTTAAATGAGCCGGGTCGAACGGGAACAGACCCTTCTGTGCCCAAGGGTTCTAACTCCAGCACATATGATGATCTCTGAAAATCAGTTTGATATCTAAGAAACTGGAGTGAGTCATGGGACGGTAGCTCATGTGTAAAGGACAACCCCATCCCACGATTCCGAAAGGCATTTAAAATATTAGTATTTTGTTTATTCCCACAAAAAGACCTCTTCTTTCTTCTTAATAGCTTTTAGAATGTCGAGTTCCGTGTTTTTAATACCCTGCATGCTTTTTAATTAAGGCGAGTCACCGATTTTGCTCAATTTTTGAGGATATACTTTCTACGCAATTGCAACTTTCCAAACGTTCGCTTTCCCGCAGAACACGCAGCTGATTGCTGTGAAGCATAGAAGGTTTCCAGCAAACGACGATGCTCGGAGTGTGATTAGACTGGAAAAAAATCCGATATTCGCAGGGACAACGGGCAAGTGGTCCCTCATGTGCATTTTCCTTTCGCAAAAGCCTTTTTTTTTCAGATATGCTCCTGTTGTGTGTTTAGTTATTCGCTGGGATCCTTCTATTCATCACCTTGCCTGACTATTTCCGTGTGCTGTCGCACTTAATATCGCATTTACTATTAAAAAAGAACAATGTAAAGCTGTATACACTTACCAGGACCGTCTTCGGGTTGATACGGTTTCTTGCTGCGCAAAGTTTCTACGCTGCTGGGGTTAGATGGATGGAGCGATGATCGAGGCGAAACGCTTAGTATCGGGCCGAAGCTTGCGCCATCTAGCCTAGAATCATTTACACCCTTCTCCTTCAGATTTTTCTCTCAAGTCCATTTCTTTCAGGCTTTTATCAGCTTATTGTTGCCACTTTGTAGAGGTGTATATACGTGTACAAAATAAAAAAGGTGGGGATTTAAATTTAAAAAAAACAGTCGAACCCAACATAAGTATTGATTGATTGATTGATTGATAGGGGCTTCATGGCGCAAGGGCTGCTAAGGCCAAAATGCGCGAACCAACGTCAGTAGGTCAATTCGGTGAGGAACTCCGCTCCGAAGGGAGGAAGCTTCACGGGCTGCGGCGAGAGGGTGCTGGCTCCGCATTAGGATACATTATCATCATCATCCACTTCCCCCCATCCCCCACTTTCACACACAAACACACAAACCGCTGGTTTTAATAATCGTTAAGTTTTCTTTTATAAAACGTTTTGTTTGGCATTTGTTCTAAAATATGCAAAATAGAAACGGGAACAATATATCAATGTAGTACTACCTCAGTTGTGCTAAATCTGACTCCTGTTTGGGCCGCGGACGGCCTTTGACTGAATAATAGTTGAATGATCATTTAACGAGAGAATAAGTTTCAAGGTGGTGCCTCATAAACGTTCCAATAAGAAAGTCATTATTCATCCTTTAATATAGCTGTCTAATGAAGCTGAAAAAAAGGTCAGTGTTCAGTAGCCAACCAGTCAAAATGACCTTATTCAAAATTATGCGCACGCAGCACGCTGGGACTGACGTAACTCAAGTGTCTTGCAGCGGCTAATATTATCCGCCAATGTTGCCAGATAGGAGGGTGCGAAAACCATAAGCGCGCTGAGCTGTGCCACTTTGTCATGTTTTCGCTTCTATTAAATATTGTTCTCTACAATATTTAGCTACGGCGAGCAAAATTAAAACTGTAACCCAAGACTCCGATTTGATATTACCTCAGCCGAGGGTTACTTCGTTTTTTCCTCCACCTAAAAATAAATAATTTTACTTAATTTTTTGGTTGAAATACATATTTTCATCGAAGACATTAAATGGCCCAGATATCAAATGCATATAAAAAGGTTTTCGAGACATAGAATAGATTTAAATCATTTTGATTTGTCTCTTTGTCCCTTGTTAAAATATAATTCGTCTCCAACATAACTGACGAAATGAGAAACGCCAACTATTAAGAGTAATTTTAGGTTGAGGTGTATGACAATGTTGTGGGGAAAATGTTGGTTTAGAAATGTGCACTCAAAGTTTGAAAAGCGAATACAAATGTTTGATTTGGTAACATGTTCGTAGATTCGGCAATGAACTTTCATTGAAACTGCGAAAACCTCTAAATTAAGTGAATTAACAAGAGGTTGAACAATGCACATACAAAATAAATTGACGACAATCTTTAACGAAGGAAAGGGAGGGTAAGAAGCAAAATGAAATCCGCAAGATTCTTGAGTAAACACTCCTTTATTTGAACTTAAGGAAATGTATTTATACAATATATATTTGTAATATTGAGATAGTGTAAATGTCACCATCAGATGGCATAAATGTGACACAAAAATTGGGAGATGATATATTTTGTGTGAAAATTGTATGCCTCTGCTTATGTCAACATTATTGTAATCAAAATTTGGATCCAAGTATAATATTGAAATCGTATAAGCCTAATGGAGGTAAACGTGGGAGCTAAAATATGTGAATTTTTATTCAATTTGTTACTGGCTTGAGGAATGTTTTGTGCAGAATATATAAGTGCATACTATGAAGATGGTTGAAACCTGATTGAGCTTTGTCACCATTCTTCGCACAAGCCGCGTAGTCTTATGTAGGAAATAAGTTTTGTATGTGTGACCTGTGGCAAAATAAAATATTTAATAGACTGAAAATGAAATGGATCAAATGAATTAGACAGTGACGCGTAAGATATTAACCGCTAGTCAAAGAAGCAAAGATTAACGGGAAGCCTCCGATTCGAGAAAGACCGTATAAAGCGTACTCGTTCCCCTTGCTCTTCCCGCCTCCCTCCCTCTAAGGAAAGATAACTGTTTTGATGAAAAGTGGCCCTTATCTGCTTTCCTCTCACATTAACATTAACATTAACAAAGCTAAAAATGAAAAGCTATGCCCGAGCAAACAGCACACAGACAGAAAAATCAGGAAAAAGATTTCGGTTGCCCAAACGGTGAAGAAAGTAAAGATCAAGCAAGAGACAAACTGACATAGAGAAAAACAAAAACGCAAATAGGGTGCAAAAGGGTTTCAGGGTGACCGAGTCCGAACAATGATTTCCCTCTAGACGGAAACCGAGGACAGCTCTGTTCTCGTCGCCATCTTTCACCGCTATCGGTGCTCGGAAAGAACGGTCGTAGTTACTGACACGGCCCTGAAATTAAATTAACTTCCTGCTCTCTTCGTTGTTGTTTTTTACTTTGCTAGTTAATCATTTCTTCTATTTCTGTATTTTCTTCATCGGGATTTGATTTAAACCCGTAATTACTCCAGGCTTCAGCAATTAATTGATACCTCGGCGAAGACCAAACATAATTAAAGGGGTTATGAATTCGGTATGCCATTGCCGTGCAATCCCTATCGTGCATTCAATGCCTACTGTGCCATGATTGCCGAGAAGAAGCGCCATGTTCACAAAGAACAAACCAGAAATTAGTGTTTGTTTACATGCGTTGTGGTTTCGCAACAAGAAAGGAATTTACCAGGTTTACATTTTATTTTTCCTCCCCAACTACCTGATTCTCTCCATGTGACAAATGTTTCTCTTAAAAAAAAAGTAACCCACCAATCGAAAAAAAAACATTATTGAACTGCAGGGTTAGAATACTTACGCGATAATATGAGCCATATATGATATATCCTCATATATAATATTAAATGCCAAACACGTACGTATTGCGCAATAATTTCTTTCCAGTCAAAGTTTTATTTGTATCTTTATCTCGTATCGAGGAACTTTAGAATGTATTTTTGCTGTTCAGTGTCCCTTTAACGAAACACACAAGCAAGGAATATTTTATTGACTTATAGATAATTCGCTTAGCTGGAGCTTGCCGGAGCTTGATTCAAAACTGCCATAAGCGTCATAATTAGCAAAAGACAAAACAAAACCCCTTGCAACCAATATCTGCTTCGGATCAGGATGCGTCATATAAAGAATGCTGTTACGTCATAACGAGGTAACCGTACGTGGGTGAAAGAGTCATCCGGTCACCCGTCGTCAGGCTTTCACTTAACTGTCTTTGTAATAGTTAAAGGAAGACACTTCTGTTCAAACGCTGGTGGTAATCTTTTGCAGTCACGCGCACGATATGCAATTCAAATCGCAACATGACTTGAACAAAACCATACTTGCGAAACCTGTATTGTTCGTTTTTGTGAAAATATGGCATGCAAGTCGGTCCTCATGTTGCGGCTTTTGTTCTATTTTCGGTACGTTCGTTTCTTGACATTTGTTGCACTCATACCATCACACACTTCTGAAGATGTCTTTGTGGTCATTTTCCTGTAGTGTACTCGAGGAGTTTAAAAAAGATAACGCTTTAATCTACGGATTAAGACAGGCGAATTATGCGGAGGCATAATAGCGACGTTAAACTGAGCATGAAGTGAACCGTGAAGTGTCGTGCAAAGCGCCACTTCTCAGATTAGAATGTTTTCAATTGAAACTCTTCATCAAGGACGGTCATTCCATAAGCTCTCTTGATCCGCATTCGTTTGAAATCATGGACACATCGAATGCTCTGGTTGGACGCCGACACAGTAAAATGGCTTTTTAAAGTATAAGCGACGGTTCCCACTGGAAGGCAAAGACAAAAATGATGGAGCCATCAAAGCTAAACCGGCTCCCTCAAACACCCGATTCTTGAACAGGCTGCCCAACCGGCTAAGTGCCTCTTCTCAACACAAGGTGTTCGACACTCATAAAGCACTGAAAAGCCAGTAAGCGACACCCCCTCCCATTCTCCCCCTTCGTACAACACCACTCTCGAGGAACAAGGAACACAAGTGAATTAGAAGAAAGAACACCACGAAGAAGAGGGGGTGTAGCTCGGACCGGGAGCGAAGAGAAAACATTAGCAGAAATTTGGTCTGGACAACGGCAACGTGGTGGTTTCAGCGTATTTTTCTTTGTTGCCTTTTCGTCGCAAAATGTGAACTTGCTCTTGTCGACGTTAACGCTGAGTAATGGATCGAGAACAGCTCCAACTTGGGAAGAAGCCGGCAAGAGTTTGCGATTACAAGACATTCTTGTACTTATAGAAACTGCCTCTGAAAACGGCGTTTTGCCGAGTGGAAACAGACGCTAGCGGTTGCAGTCATCAACGTCGTAGAAGCGGGAAACAATATCGATGGGCGAGGGACGCGCACACTAGTTTTCTCTATTGTTCGCCTGATTTCATCTCAATAAACTTTTTTGGAATTTAATCGCAGCACCACTGGCTGTGTCTTGTCATTTGTGAGTCGTATTCATTGCACGAGCAGTGCCTGTTCACGAACAAAACTTTGGTACATCGTACCAAAAACAGTCTACAAACAGATTCGAACGTAAGTCCCCACGAGGTCCGTGTTTCGAATGCGGCATGGCAACGAGCTCAAGGAAGAGACATGGACCTTCGGCATTCGAACCACGAATATCGGGGTGACTGATGTCTGCAGACTGCATTTTTGTACGAAGTATAATCAGTGTGAACCCGTCTTAAGACAGTGATTGAGAGGTTCTGCTTTAAAGAATGTTTGTGCTCTCTAAAGCAAGAGTCATACCGCTGATACTTGATAAAAATAGCAGTTTGTAGGACACTGACTGATGCCTGTTTCTTCCTTGTTGACGGACCGGTCACATTGGTCATACAAACACTTACTGCGGACATGTTCCAAGCGTACGTATGTACGGACCAATCTTATTTCGAACAACCTTGACGCGCGTCCGTAAACGATACTGTCACCACGTCGACCACGAACATCGTGTCTTTTTTTATGATGTGAGCACGGTGTGACAGAGGCTGAAGTTACGCGCGGTTTCTATCGCACCTTATTAAATAGTTGTGACAATTCCACTTAAAAAGTTGCTATCGGAAGGAATACTCGAGATTCAGGAGCAATGCACGCACTAATCATTGAACTTTTTTTGTTGACAACTAGAGCTTCTGATGGACGTTCAACATGAACCAGAATGCGCTACTACTTTTTGCTCGACAGCACCCTTCCCCGCCATGTTTTTGCATTCTTGAGAGGGGGGGGGTGACAAATCCATCACCTTACGGCGCCACGAATAATATGCCCAGCATCAGGCCATACTGACTTCTTATAACTCCAGCCAGGGGCATCTTTCGAGGTTTGTTTGCGCTATTGGAGTGATTACTAAATTTTCGTAGTGCGGTGCAGCTTGTATCACGAAACTTTACTGCGGATAGAACCCGTTATTTCGGCCAATGATCGGTTAGCCTTAACTACTGTATTTCCGACAATACATTAGAATTTTAAGCCATCCCTAAAAAACAGAACGAAGGTCATCTCCACTTAATTCCAAATCGGGACGCAACGAGGACTGTTTTTGTAACCAATCGATAATTTCGACTAGGCGCGCAAGGTCCTTTCATCGACTCGTTTACGGCTCAGAAGTTGAACGACCCGCATTTTGCGGAACGCCGATTCGACGAAGCCCGGACTAGCCCCTTCGCTCCAGTAGCGAACTCCTCATTTGCAGGCCTGAATTGAACGCCCCTACTTTGTTTCACCCTTCCCGTAAACCGTTACGGCCGCTACGAGCAATTCCAGCCAATCCAGCCCTCTGAATCGGACCACGTGACTTCATGCCCTGCGCGTCGCTGTGCCTTTGCCGATGGGTCACGTGCCATTAACACGGCGTCGGGTTGGGCTCCGATGACTCGTGGTGTGAGCCGCGGTTCATGGCAAGGGAAACGTAGGGGAGATAGTAGCGATCCAACAAAAATAAGTGAAGGAGTTTGAAGCTATGTAGTCTCGGGGGGCGACCATATCCTCCCTTCTGTCGGAACTCTTCGCAAAGGCCGAAAGTGGGTTCAAACAACCGGAAGTAACGACGTGGATCGAACGTTGGGGCGCCGGCTTCTCTGGACCCGTGTGCGACGCATAGAGGAGCGCGTATGATCAATGTGGAATTCTTTAATTTTCTTTTTAATCTAAGACGCTTTTTCGAGCGGCGTCGAAAAAACACATGTTTTCTGAGCACTCCTTTATGTGAGGGGTAGATTGCATCCAAAAGGAACGTCGACGTCACAACGAGAACATAGTGCGCATGTCTAAAAAAGCAAAAGCAAAAAAAAAAGAAGAAAATAGTTTGTAAAAAAGTGAATGATAAAACGATAAAGAACCCACTTATGTATATATTGATTCCTTCGAAGTGCTTCCGTACTTATAATTTGAACTTTGCAGTGAAACAATATTCGTAGCTAACTATCATAAATGCACAAATAATGGACCTCTTTCACATAGAGACGACACCAAGCGTCGAATGATGGAACTAGAATTGGCGTCCGGAACGGGAGTTTCGCCACCTGTGCTGCATCCTCTGTGACGCAGATCTGTGTCGCGGGAAAGGAAGGAGAGGTGGCAAGACTCCCCCTCTGGATGCAAACCATAAATCAATCTCTTGCCCGTGCGTAAAAAAAAAAAATTAAGCATGCCAACAATTATTAAAGTTTTTTTTTTTTTGCTTTATCACGTAAGAAGGGTCTGTGAAACCGCGTCCTAATCACTATGGCGAGAGGTGAAAACGTTTACATATTTTTTTCTATGAGAACGCATGTCTACCGTATGAATATAATTTAACATATATACTAATATTTTATTCCCATTTCAATTCGCAGTTTCTTTGCGACTTCAATGGGGAATGGCAACTTTTATTGTTTTTGAAGCAATACGAATGGGTTCAACGGCTATTCTTTTTGGCCGACCTGGCCAAGGAAGACTAATGATTGATGTTCCGAGTGCATGGCGGTGAAGTATTTATTGGTTAACTCCTGCGAGTGTATCTGATAGTAATATATTCTCGTTCTGACGGGCATTGCAATTGAGCAAACTAATCCAACCTATAATTATAATGCAATTAAATGCAAAGGTGCAAGCGAGCTGAACAAGAATGACGAAAATATTCCCGTATTTTTGCGGTCGCGCATCAGTCACCTAGCGGTGTTTGGAGATTTGTGTTTGTCCTTTGTCCCTCTCGTTCCCTTTCTCCAGGGATTATTTTCGATCATTCTTGTCCAGCTCGCTTGCACACTTTGCATTTAATTGCATTATAATTATAACATTAAATTGCAAGCTTCACCCTTGTTGGTGTTAGACTGGTGGCAGCTGATAAAACCCGTTTGCTCTACTGACGTCTAACTCCTGGTTAGCTCAGTTGGTAGAGCGCTCCACCTGTAATGGAGAGGTCCCGGGTTCGATACCCGGACCAGGCGGATTTTTCGGTCGCGCACCAGTCACCTAGCTGTGTTTGGAGATTTGTGTTTGTCCTTTGTCCCTCTTGTTCCCCTTCCGCGGTGCATTATGGGACGTTTCGCATAATGCACCACGCGGTTACGCCGACGGCGACGCCGACGCCGCTCAAGCCGGAAACGGGCGCCCGAGAGCTGCACTTTTAAACAACAACAAAAGGAGCCTAATATGTCGGAATAAAATACAATGCACAATGCACCACTATACAAATAGAATAAGAAAAAAAAAGCACTGAGCATTAATGTGATAATCAGCCCGAGGCGGAGGTAATAAAACAGCAAAACGTAAGACAGACAACCACACACACACACACACACACACACACACACTCGTCTCGAACGT
This sequence comes from Ixodes ricinus, assembly GCA_037355805.1. Lineage (NCBI taxonomy): Eukaryota > Metazoa > Arthropoda > Arachnida > Ixodida > Ixodidae > Ixodes > Ixodes ricinus. Next base: position 9,801 of record JAZHYW010047639.1, on the reverse strand, counting down.
TGTTATATGTTGTCTTACCTCAACGTGAATAACCTCAAAGAAAACACGAGCGCAAGCCGCCGTATAGTTGCACCGAGTGTCGACCGTATGCGAGTGCTCGTACAGCGGGAAGATCAATTGCTGTTAGTGCATGTTAAGGAGCGGCGAAGTATAAGTGTTTAACGACTCGACAGCACGCGCTTAATTGCAATTTGAGCCTTACCGTGACGCATTATTTTCCAAGGGACTCGCCACCATCTTTACGCTTACTTATTGAGCCGTAGGCTCTGCTAAATTGTGTCGTAATCCCTGCTGCAACCTACCGACCTTCGAGTGTGTTGTGCCGCCGAAAGTGGTAAAAACAATAAATAAAAACCATCGTCGCGTTTGCTGGTGCCCGTATATACAGCCGACCGCCACGCAGAACGCCGTCACGATGAAAACGACACCACTTAAGTTGCAAGATGAGACCGACATTCGTAAGTCACTATCGACCATTAAGTTGCACGAAGAGGCCGACACTTCACATAAAGACCGGCGACCAGTTCGCGCTTTCCACTTTCCCCTCGCTTCCTCCTCTTCCCCTTCTACCCTGTCCACCGTTGACTGTTTCCACCTCCCCTGTGGTGGGGAGGATCTTCTGCCTTGCAGAATCTCGAGTCTGGTCGTCGGCCTTTAAGTCGCACGATGAGACCGACACTTCACTGAAGTCGCAGTCACGAGGCTCGTACGCAAAAGACAAGGCGTTCACTGCAGACGTGATAATATAAGTGTCTGCGGACAGGCCTCAAGCACGTTTGGAACGCATGCTTGCTTCATTCATTTGTACGCTTCGAACATAAATCTTGCTAAATTTGAAGCTTGGGCGAGTTGGTACGACATACTTCAGAACATGAAAACAGCGCAAAAAACGACGGACCAGATGAAGGAAGACACGGACAGAGCGCTCCGTCTCACTCATGGCGTGTTTACGCTCGCGGATTCGCGGGCATATTCTGCGCGAGCGGAGAGTGGATCTTGGAGCCGGGTGGCGAAATCGACTCGTCGCTGGCAGAAAATCTGGATGCACAAAGTGACGATTCACTAATGGCGCCGCTTGATGTGTGCTCCATCGAATCGAAGTGTCGGACTTCAGGTGAAACGGAAGTACAGACCAACTCAACTCACCGACGTCACGCCCACTGCGGTGGCACTGCTGTCGGTAACGTGCCTAAGCGCAGACAGCATCACTCCTCCGGAACTTGGTTTGTGCGCATGCGCAGTGCTCACATCTGGTGTGGGCAGAGCGGGCTTTGTCTAGAAACTGTGCGTCGGTGTAGGCCGCAGATTTAGCGCTCGAAACTCGTCGTCGACATCGCACGACGTAAAATTATTTAACCTCTATCGTTGACAGCGACGACACTCTTTTCCAAACGCGCCGCTTCATAGCCCCTTTTTCAACCGCCCGGTTGTAGTCTACTCTCGTTGCACATCATCGTCTATGGAAAGTTCCTTAGGAGGGAAGGCACTGAGGCAGCCTAGCCTTTCTTGCGGGTGAGATTAGCCGCGCTAATCCCATGCCAGCAGCAGAATCCATCGCGCCGGGAAGACAGCGGTCAGGATTATTGTCCGGAGGGAGAATCCCGCTGACGTAGGTTAATCCTTCGCGAAGAAGACTCCGGAATAGAAATCTCCTCTCTTCCACCGACGACTCAAACAGTGTCTGTCACAGTCGAGATCCTTACTACAATTAGGTCCCTCGAGGATGTGCATCGCTGCTTATAAGTAGTGACGACTGACTGGCACGCATGACGAAGTACTACGTTTTGAGGAAAGGAAATGACTCGTTTCTGTTCAGTCCTTCGCAACTTTGTATGGTGCAGATTACAAGTAATAAAGTTATTTGTAGTTGATTACTTTTTGGAGTAATTTCATAATCTTTTTGTTACAGTTATTGGGAAGTGATCACGAGAGCGATATGACTATGTTTGGGAGTACTAAGATTACTCGTAACATTTACTACTTTGTGCTTTCACAGGAAGATGGTTTACCAAAATTGGTGGATTAAGATAATGAATAATTTATAATTCGGTGATTCGAATACAGCGGACATGTACAAAAGAATCTAGTTTTTAAACTGGCAGATAACTTTGTTGTTTCGAAAATCTAAAGTAACAATAATGTGACTGTTACTTTTTTCGAGTAACGGGCGATTACATTTCTTTCTAAGTAGTCGAGAAATCTAAGTGAATAATTTTACCAAGAAGAAATGCGATTGTAATCAATTACTTTTTATTTTTTCCGGTAACGTGTACAATACTAATTTTTCTTAAGATAGGCAAAGCCAGCGCAGTTGTCGCCGCAGAAATCACCGCCTATAGTCGCCATTCCTTGCGTGTCTTAAGTTGGCGGTGCCCATAGCTGTAATTATCCTTGAAGCGGGACCTTTACGTAATACACGTTCCAGAAACGTGCAAGGAGTGGTTCGGATCGAATAGTGCCGCGTTATTCTTAGCCTCCTCTGTGCAAAGGAAAGCCACGACAACCGATCCTCGCGTAAGCGTGTCGCAGATTGGGGCAACAATGTGCTATTCGGTATGAAACTGTACGTTAGCATATCCTTAACATTTTTTTTTGATAAGCTATGGACGTCTTTACTGTTTAGGCAAAATATCAAATAAAAAGAAAACAGGAGTGGGCAGCATTAATAAATACTTGTATTTAAAATACGTTGTTATAAAAAAACAACGCAACACATAGGGTATTTTGTAAACCACGTTTATTCAGGTCGATGCGTTCGTTGTACATATATACTTCTTAACTACTTAATTTGCGGTATCTCAAATACAATTACAACAATCAAATATATGTTGGGGAAAGACCAGAGTACAGCGACACAGTCAAACCGTGGTCACACTGCTTACACGTGTCATGCAAGAGACAGTCTGCGTCCGATGTTCGCGGCTAATTTCTTCCTTGTATTAACAATCCCGTCACGATATATACAAAAAACTATTCGCGGAACTTGTGCAGAGCATATATATATATATATATATATATATATATATATATATATATATATATATATATATATATATATATAGACAGTCGGTGGCGAAGGCGTGGGGTATGAGCTGTATATATATATATAACTGTATATATACTATATATATATATATATATATATATATATATATATATATATATATATATATATATATATATCAAGCAAACGTGTTTCGAACATCTTTAAATCGTGTCCTGCAGATAACCGTGTTTCTTTTTCTTTTATATGATGTATAGGTCTTGAGACTGGGGCTTTGCACGCCGAGAGGTGAGAAATTTGGCAAATGCAGTGGAACTGCTATTGCCTGGAGCATTTAACGCGAAACCCTTCCGCGGTTTGTGCGCAATAAATATCGAAGAAAAAAAGAAGTCAAAGTGGATAGAACAAGAAATACACAATGCATGAGGTAGAATTATTTCCTTGATTTTTCGGGATGGTTTTTGTGTGCACTGAGCCCCATATAACAGGCGTCGCCTCGGAGACACGCTGCTTCAGTTGCCGTAATGGTTGGAAAAAATATTTATCGAAGCTTTGTACTTGAGGCTTGGCGCTGAACTACCCGAAAGTGTCTTCGGTTTTCTCATAATAGGGAGTTTTAGTAGACCATATTCTACTAGAGTATCTCTCCTATCAATTTTGTAGACCAGTTTGGTAGCTAGGGTATGGACATGCCGATTGTCCGCCGACACCGTTTTGTGTGCATCGTCTTTCGTTGTCGGAGTGATCGAGAAGACTGACAAACTCCGTATTATACCTGCCACCTAGCTAAGCCACACGACCTTACTTCTACAGCTCCTATTTCCTAATGTACCCTCAGGTAGCACGTTCATTCTAATTTAAAGCCTTTTACCCGCTAAGACAAAACAAATAGTTCAATTAGGTCGGACTTGAGGTGATCGCTTTGCATATTAACGCCGAGCGTGTGCTTAATACGCAGATGGGTAAAATGGCCCGAGCGGCAATATTTCAATGTTTCTTGGTATCGCTATTGGTACAATTTATTTGATTCTTTAGAGTTATTTCGTCATCACAGAAGGACGCAGGCCCATACCCGGATACCTTTCATGCCTCGTAAATTGATAATAGATACATGCTATATATGCATGCTTATATGCACCGAAGAAGAAGGTAGACGCGTGCTCTAACTTTCTACAGTTCGTGTTTGTGTTCCAAACCCGTTGAATAAACTGTTTTGCCAAATTTCCCTAGTATCAAAGACAATGCCGGAAACGTGGACAGACGCGCCACATGCGCTCGCTTTCTCTGAGTGAAATATTTGAAGTAAATAGCCGACATAAGACGTTAATGAACACGCGTAAAAAATGCCATTTTTTTTGTTTTGCTTGTAAGGGTTACAGACGTTGCGGACGCCAGCCCGCGCAGCGTCGTTCTATACCTACACTGCGCGGACGTTCACTGGTGTTTGGGTAATCTTGCAAAAGGTCTATCGCGTCTGCTTTCCGCAGAGCGTGCCATAGCGAGCGCGACCGACCTTATGCACGTCTGCATTGGTGCGTGTGAGTGAGCCATTATTCCTTCTGTCCGCGCGAGTGCGTGAGTTTGCGCACACGCCTCGCTATGGATTGCACGCGTGCATCAATCAAACCCCTCGTTTCAAGCTTTGGCCGCATTTCGTGCAATCACGCAGCTATGTAACTGTTTCACACTCATTTTTTGTTGTTTTCTGGTCATTCTTTTTTTCTCTCTATCCGTCTGTTTCTCTTTTTGTGCGCATATTTTGTTAACTAGAGATATTTGCCTAACTTTCACATTTTCATTTTATTTATCTATCATGGTTGGGCTCTCATTTATCGAAATCTGGTGCAACATTTCTATATTTTGCTCTGCACGCTAACACGCTACCACTTTCAAGCCCCCGAAAGCGTTATGGAACATGCACTGCTTAATCACTAATTACGAGATAATGATTGAACAAAACAAACTAGATTACGCCCGTGTTCTAAGCGCTTATTTCAGTGGAAGCAAAACCTTAAGAATGACGAAAAAAAAATAAACAATTTAAAGAGTAGCGTCTCAGTCGCCATCATCTTGAACCAGAGTGATCCTGCGTTCCACATGGCTCGTTTGGTTGCTACTGCGTCCTAGGCCATTCCGGTGGCGTGTGTTTATACGCTGTTCACACGGACACTGCAGACAGCATTTTAATACCACCACTTCCTAGCATCTCATCGTCTGACAACAGGAGCGTTTGCTTACTGGAGGCAGTACTGCAAGCTGCGCAGAAAAATACCCTTTTTTCGAAGAGTAGTCGTTTGAGTTTTAATAACCGCTTTATTTCCATTTACCAGTGGTGGGAGCTGGGGGGAGAACTAAAGCTGCAAAGACCAGCTTGACAGGTCCCCAGCACCCTAGGAGTCGCAGCAATGGCAGAAATACATACACATTTTATAAATGCAACAAAACCTTGGTTGAACACTAAAAATTATACAACATGGGCCAAATGGATCACCAAAGCGTACAGGGGTAAAATACGCTCGCATAACTGTATCATTCGTTACTCAAAAAATGAAAATTGCAATTCTTTTTCATGAACAGCATATATATGTTTTTGATCAACCACATATATATGTTTTCCAACATATATATGTTGGAAAATGTCAGTCTATTAAGTAATTTTGGGAGAGCTATTTTGATCATCTGAAGCCTGTGATCAGAACAAAAAGTCCAAACTAACAAAGGGTTCAGAGTCACGGCGTTAGATAAAGTAAAGGGCATTCTTTCAGTGATGTCAAGGAAATGAACCAGTCTCCGTTTGCTCTATTTTCTACCTTGCATTTTATACATAATCTAAAGCTATAGAAAGCAAAAAAAAATCATGACATTGAGTTTACAACAAAAGAGTAATTCCGAGTTGAAGTCGTCAGTCACAGATATGAAAGTAAACATATTCGGCAGAAATCTGCCTGGTATCAATAAAGATTAAAGTAAAGAAAAAAGTGGCTGCAATTAAATTTTGTTTGGTTAGAGCTACATTGTACGCAGGAGTGGTTTCAACACTCCTGCGTAGAACACATAACTATCTGCTCGTCGGAAACTGATGAAAGGAAAAAAGTAGGAGATCATAATTGCAGACCTTAACGAAAAATAGCTACTTCAGTAGTTTCATTGAACGCATTGCCAGACGCCAAGGTCTCGCCAGACAAAACCAGATGCCAGTAGAAGGAAGACAGCCCCATCGAGTCGCGCGCATCGGCGTCTCCTACGTAAAGGGGACCAGCGAAGCGCTCTCGTGAGGATTGGGAAAAGAAGGAATTCGTGTGGCCCAGGAGCCCTGCATCCACTCTGGGAAGGTTCATGCCAAGACCCAAAGATCGTCTACCAAAAGAAAGAGCACAGGGCGTGGTTTACATTATTCCATGCGGAGAGTGCCCCGCAACCGACATCGGCAAGACGAACAACATTCGCGAGCGAATCTGTCAACGCAAGAACGACGTGCGGAGGTTGGACAGCGAGCGCAGCGCCATCGCCTGTACATTGCGATACCCTCGACCATCGCAACTGACTTCGCGAACGCGCACGTTAGGGATGTCGCGAACCTGCTCAGGTTCGAGTTCGACCAAGTTCGACTTTTGCGAGCTTTCAAGGTGATGTTCGACAAAAGTTCGACTGAAGTTCGACTTTGGTATATACGCGCATTCGCGAAAATTAAAAAGCCAGTTGGCTCCACCTGGTTGAGGTACAGTGCAATATTTGTTTGGTGTGTTGGCATCACTGGCTCCACATTAACTAACGAAAGTATTAAAAGCGCATATTTACACTTTTATATGGTGGAAACATTGGTAACCATTTTATCAAATATAAAATAAACCACTTTCTAAATTATTTATTTCCTGAAATTCGAAATATTCATGTTGAAGCAGGGCAACGCTGTCCACAAGTCGGACTTCTTCGAACTTTAATGAAAGGTCAAGGTCCGGCGAACCTTTCGACCCGAGGTTCGACAAAAGTTCGCAACACCCCTAGCGCACGTGGCTGCAGCACGGCGCGGGTTCGAGTTTCACCGCGCATGATCGGCTACTGCGCAGGCTGTCTGCGCATATCTTACCGAAGCGTCCATTCCCGCGGGCTGCCGGGCAACAAAAAAAAAAACTATCTTTAAAAAAAACAAAGAAAAACAACGAGGTTGCATTGTTTTGTTTGATGGCACAATTGCGCGCATTTTTAATGTCTTTTTTTACACTGAAGCCATACTCTGTTGCAGTAATGATGTTATGTCTTTTTCCTGAAAAGTTTACGAGGCGACTGTGCAAAATGCTTTCCTAACCCTTGGAAAACAAACCTATAGCTATAAAAGGACTTGTTGTTGGGCTGAGTTAGGTGTTCACTGTATTGAACCATGGTTAAAAGCGCTAAAAGCGATAAGTGTATCAGATTAATATATATATGTACTTCCATCTTCACTTTCCAAATACAGTTGTGAGTGGCGCCCGTGTTTGTCTTCTATCTTGTGTACGTCTTTCTAGCGCTTTTAATCATGGTTCAATATAAAACCAATAGCTAGTCTACTGAATGTAGTGGGGTGAGAGGTCACTAGACGCCATATTTGAAGGCGATGTTGAGAGCATGCTAGAACAAGCTCACCAAACTAAGCTGCTAAGACCGGTAATCTTGATGGCGTGGAATGCACGTTGCAAAAGAACCATGACATGACTTCGTCAGCACGCGCTCAGCAGTCGTGCGCAGCTATGGCCGCCAATAAATACTACTACTGCTACTACTACTACTACTACTACTAATAATAATAATAATAATTTATTTAAATAACAAATTACAAAGACCATTGTACCGGCTTACAAAAGCAGCGTCCTGCATGTGCGTAGGGCCAGGCAACCAGCAAACAGACATGCACAAATGAGCTCGGTGTAAACAAGAAAATACAACATATGCATGAAAAGACAGTGAGTGTGCAGGCGAGCTGGTGATAGCTAATCATGTCATATAACACCTGAGACTATGGTGGAAGACATTGTAAACTTTTTACTGAAAGGAGCTAATTTCTTCACCACAGTCTAGGTGTTATATGACATCATGTTTCTATGCATGCTCGATGCAAACAAAAATAGAACGAATATATGCTCGAAATAAGAAAATAAAATACAACGAATATGAACACACGAAAAATTTCACTGTGAAGGAAAATTAATTTTACAACCAGAAAGAAACAACAAAAAACAATAATTGAGGAAAAGAGGGACCAAGCAGACAGCACGGGCACATAGCACACTAGTCCAAAAACAGCCACTAAAGAACACCGATATAAAAACCATCAAGTTCGCACAAAAAATCCTTTCACAATCTTAAGAAACACGGAAGTGGTGCCATTGCTTTAGTTATTTTTTCAGCATTCTTAAGGAGTTTAGGTACATTAAAGACTCTGGTAGTTTATTGAATAAGGAGGGTATATTATACGTTCTACATCGTCTTCCGCATTGTGTATACACTCATAAAGATCTTAAACCTCTCCGTGCGTCGTAAGTCTTTTTACTTGTGAACTTAAAGTTTAAATGTAGAATCATAATAATAGTACTACATAAGCGTAACGTATATATGTAAAGTTTTAAAACAAAATTTAGTTTTTTCGCTTTGTACGAACTACAACCAATCTCCACACTTCCAATATTTTCAAAGGGCTTGGAACAATTATTTTGAAACGCCTAAACTCTTTCTTTATTGAGCATTTTTGAGTTAACGGATTGTCAATTCGGTTTCCGTAAAGAAAAGTCTGCAGAATCTGGATTACTTCAACAAAAAGAATTATTTTTAAAAACAGAGAAAATCGATTATTCACCCTTGGCATATTTATAGATTTTAGTAAAGCATTTTATTTCATCAACCACAAAATTATATTATATAAAATATACTGCTTCGGTATCCGTGGCGTACCCCTATCCCTTTCGCGCTCTTATTTTGAGCAACGTACTCAATATGTTGTGGCCGATGGTCATACATCGCCTTTTTTAAGATACAATGGGGTGTCCTCCAGGGTAGTATTCTTAAGCCTATGTTATTTAATATATATATATTAACGACATCGTCAACATCAATACACAACTAAAATATATAATATATGCTCACGACACAAGCCTATTTCTTGCTGAAACGAATGTTGGAAAATTATTAGCGACGCAAATAATGTCCTTAGCCTGTTTTTATATTGTCCAACAGCAATGGCCTTAAGATCAACATCCAGAAAACAAAGGTTATTGTTTTTGACCGAAAAGAAGGCTGTAGCTACAGACAACAAAGTTGCAATTGGTTTTACACCAATTGAATTAGTCAAAAGCCATAAAACGCTCAAAATAATGTTTTCTGAGCATCTTTTGTGGAATGACTATGTCGATTATCTCTTAAAGAAGCTGTTCAAAGCTGTTGCTATAATGTCCCACTGTCGCTCTGTTTTTCCAGGTAATGTTAAACTACAAATTCACTATTCACTATTTCGAGTCTTACATCAACTACTGTCATCTTATTTGGGGGAAGACTACTCGAATGAATATGAAAAGCTTGAGTTACTTAGAAAATGCTCCGTTACATTGCCAATGAACATTATATGGCTCATACAAAGCCCCTATTTGTCTATATAAAGTAATTACCGTTGGAAAAATGTACGACCATAGACTGCTGCATAGTTTCCGCTTTTCAACTTCTGACCAAATTTTGTTTTTATGTGAAATGACGAACCTGTCCAAACATTCCCATCGCATCAACATACGCCTCCCAGAAAGATGGACCATACTACTCGAGGTCGTACTAAT
>JAZHYW010047638.1:0-42006 GCA_037355805.1 Ixodes ricinus | reverse complement strand
TTTTTTTTAATCAGCCAATGCGGAGAGCATGTCTTCTGCTTCTTCCGCAGGGGTTGCAATGACGCCAGAACAACGCCGAGATCAGAATTGGCTTTGATTGGAAGGATATTGGGTATACCTTAATGCTAGATACATTGACGTCTACCCGCAATTTATTTCGATCAGCCGATAAGAGCTCGGCGTTCGGACATGTTGGCAACCCTTGTGCAAGAAGCAGACGAACTTGCGCACTGCACAGCTTGCATAAGCATCGTCGACGGGACACCACCTTGCGGCGTCTCACGACGACAAGCGCGACGCTAGCACACAGGGACGCCAAGACGGGCGCGTCCGCCACCGTGCGGCTTCCTCGAACAGATTCTGCGTGTTTGTCGCTTGAAGCGAATTCAGGATCCACAAGTGATGACGTCATAAGCAGGCCTTGTGTTCTAGGTGGTATCGATCATATCATGGCATCTTGTGAAGGCCGCACGATTCCGCGTCGGCTGTCAACGCGCCGTTTTGCTTTGGCTACTTCTCTCGGGACGACGGCAATAATCGCGTCCCATCTCAGTATGGCTGGAACGTAGTATTTACAGCGCTTTATTCGCCGCAACAATGAACTACGCATCGTCGAACCTCATTCTCCGCCCAACTGTAGTGCTGGCGGTCTGAACCAAATGCACAAAGTTTAAGAACTATGGGGTTACATTATCCAAATGTGACGAGTGATTTTCTAAAATTTTCAATGAGAAAATGGCGGCCGACGGAACTGTTGAATACGAAGAGCTGAATGTGGCTACTCATCTAAAACGTGCAGAAAAGGACCACATTTTCCCATTGAAAATGTTTAGAAAATCGCTTATAAATTTTTATAAGATAAGGGTTAGTTTTGAAACTTTGCTATTTGCTTTGAACCTCAAGCACTACATTTCGCCGGAGAATTAGACATTCGGCGATGCATAGTTTATTTTTTCCGGTGAAATAAACTCCGTAAATCCTTTGGGAGGAATACCTTGTACTTTGTCGTTTCGGCCTCCGAAGTGTCGAAGACAGGGCTCTCAATTCTTTTTAGTTGTTACTAGAACGGGTCAGTTTTATTAACCTCCCAATTAGTCGATTAATGATTTAATAGCGATTAATTTCGTTGATCGGTTAATCGGTAAAATTTTGACCAGCCACAAAAGTAAAAATTACACGCTTTACCACTCAGGCCGAGTGGGCTAGCGCACAGCAGCTCGGAGCACGTGGAGCTAAAGCTCGCGCTGCAGAAACCAGGGATCCTGGGGGCAATCCCCACCCCTGCCCGTTTCGATCTGGATGAGCATCGTACCGGCGTGCTGCTCGTGTATCACTACTGCGTGGTGCACGTTAAAGACCCCAGGCTAGCGGTTGTACTGCACTGGCTAAATATCTCATCTACAGCTGGGAGACAAGTCGCCCGTTGAGGCAGACCAAGTTTTAGGCTGTATAAACATACACACAAGCCAACTTTTTTAAAATCTATTCAGAGAAAACGTTATGTCGTTAATTTTCAAGTATATACCACTTCGTATCATCTCCGATAAACAACGTTCACCTTTGTTTACCACCGCCCTAAAAAGATTGCTCAACAAAAAAAAAAAAAAAGAAAACGACATTTTCGTTTGGCGAAACGCACAGATAATCCTATTCGTTGGTGCGCATATCAAGACAGTCTTTGCGCTTATCGCACCGCTATCAAAGAGGCGAGGCACGCTTTCCTTAACAATACCATCCCCTTGATTCTTTCTTGTAATACTTCGCAGTTTTGGAAGATTGTAAAACCTACACTAAGAAACGCCATATCTCTTGTACTACATTCGAATTTTCAGGTCCTCCGTACTGAAGAATGTTGCTCAGTGTTAAACGACGTCTTTTTGAAGTCATTTTTTTTACCCTTCTTCTATTATTGTGCCTCAAGTATCTTCTCGGCATTTGTTTCCAATGGACCCGATTATTATTGATTCTGTGGGAATTATGCATCTAATTCAGAATTTGAAACTTTCCTCTTCTTGTGGCGCTGATGGAATTAATTCGGAGTTCTTTAAAAACACTGAAGTTTACTCGTCTATATTTTTGTCGCAAATATTTAGGCAGTCCATTCTGTGTTCTCTGGTACCGCAGGATTGGAACGTGGGGAAGGTGGTTCCTCTGCATAAATCTGGTAACGCACAGCCTCCTCCTAATTACAGTCCTATTTCGCTAACGAGAATCTCTTGTAAGCTTCTAGAGCATGTACTATATTAAAACAAGGTGTCATTTCTCGAATCAAACTCATTTTTCAGCCCATTTCAGCACGGTTTTCGTGACATTACTCTTGTGAAACGCAACTACTCTGTCTTTCCCATAACGTAACCTCAGGCCTCGATCATGAATCATCATTTCACTTCGTTTTCCTCGACTTCGCAAAAGCTTTTGATAAGGTACCCCATCATTTACTTCTTAAAATCAGCAGCCTAAATATTTACCCTAATATCCTAAAATGGCTTGAATGTTTTTTCTAGCAAACCGCACCCAATTTGTAACGGCGAACAACTGTGACTCATCTTTTTCTGTCGTAAAATCTGGCGTCCCTCAAGGTTCTGTTTTGGGTTCCTTATTGTTTTTAATATTTATTAATGATCTTCCCGACTGCATTCACTCTTCGATAAAGTTGTTTGGCGATGACTGTGCTCTTTACCGCGAAATAATCAACCAACATGATAATTATCTCCTTCAATCTGACTTTGACAACATTGCTAACTGGTGTAACTTATGGCTGATGTCCTTAAACATAAGCAAATGCAAAACACTGATTTTCTCACGCCTTTCTAATCCCTCTCAAACATGCGACTACAAAATTAATGGTACCTCGTTAGAGCATGTCACATCATACAAGTACTTAGGAGTTCACATAACTAATAACTTCTCATGGCGTACCCACGTCCACTACATCATTAACAATGCAAATCGCACCCTCGGCTACTTGCGTCATAATTTTGCCCAAGCCTCCCCCCTCCCGTCTCAAGCTACTTTTATATCGGACACTCATCCGCCCAAAGCTAGAATACGCGTCAAGTATATGGGACCCGGCTCAACGTACTCTCATTGATGCAATTCAATCTGTCCAGAATCGATCAGCGCGCTTTATTTTATCTAACTAGTTTCGTCTTACCAGCGTTTCGTCAATGAAATCTAATCTTGAACTTCCGGATCTATTAATTTCGAAGAAAATTTCGCGTCTCTTTCTCTCTTTCATAAAATTTTTTTTTATTAGCCCATCTTTGAAACAGGAACTTTTTTCGCAGCCTTCATACCTTTCATCCCGCATGGATCACCAGTTCAAAGTTGCCATTCCTTAGTGCAGCACAAATATGTTTTTTTTATTCTTTCATCTCAAAAACCAGCTCAGAGTGGAACCGGCTTCCTCCTTCCATTGCCTCCATTGAAGATTCATCATAATTTAAATCCGCCATAACCGCTTATTTTTCTAATCCTGCACTTGTTTAATGTTTGTATTTTAAATGCATATTGTAGCACTGTTGAAGTATTTACCCCATGTACCCAACCCCTCTGTACTGCTCCATAAACCCTGAAAGTATTCTAAAAAAAAATTTGTGCGGTTTTTTTTAAGCATTGTATTTATCTAAACAATTATAACGTAAATATCTGAGGTGTGGGAACTTGTATAATAGGCCGGATGTGTAAAGTGGTACCTCCGTGCGATTACTTAACAGCGGAGATTCTAATCATTGTTTTCTTTTTAAACGTACTGTCTTAATCGTCTTTGTGCGCAGCTAAATAGTCGATAAATATCAAAATTTATAAAAAAATTCAAAGGTGAAAAAAAAACAAAAACACGATCGACTGTTTTTTATTTACATGGAATGTTCGTGGTAGGTTTAGCCTGTCCGGACCGTCTCTAATAAACCTCGGGCCAAAATGGAGACCGTTCGCTAAACTATCATTCGATGAAGCGACCGCACGTTTTGAAGAAACGACTGCAGTCACATCGTTCAAAGGAAAGGTAATCGTCAAAACAGTATGTACCCTTGAATGCTGTGTACTGAGGTATTTCAAAATAAATTCCTTGAGCTCACTGAAAGGTTCCTTGTTTGTGTTTTCGCCTCATCTTCTGAAACGGAATCAAGATGCTCCGTGAGTAGCAGGCGACGTGAAATATCGTAGTGAGGTTTCTCCGCTCAATAACCACGTCGGTGGAGTGGAAGCAGAATGTAAAGCAAAGTCTTTGCCATATTATACGCCCCAATGAAGGAAAAAGCTCTCCATCGAGAACCACAGTCGCATACGCAATGCGTGAGCAAATGCGCCAACGAATAAACACACCAAGCTTTTATTAAACACGCTAAGGTCATATTTTGATACACGACTTTGCTTTCTAATCTTCCCTGAAAATGTTCCAGTGACCTCAGATCTTAAGAAACATCAGTTTTGCATTAGAAAAAAGAATAGTTTATTTAAGAAATTGAATGACCAAAACAAATTTTGTAAGGAGGTCTCGACCTTTCAAATCCGAATCGGGTTTTTCTTCAGGGGCGACTATTTACAGAGACGAGACACCGGTAACTCAATTTTCTAAGTTTCTTTTGCCCCAACCACTCAGACCTCTACCGAAATGTTTATCTTCAAATTCTTTATTTACGTCGTTATTCGCAGTAATGTTGGATCTTCGACAACCTCGACGATCAAAGGCGGTGATTTTGGTCGTTTGCTATTTGCCGTCAACTGCTCTCAGCCACAGCCTGAGGCGAAGTCAATCCAGAGAGAATCCAGGCCGGTTTTAACATCCAGTAGCGGAACCTTCACTTGCACTGTCACGTGGTATTACCCGCTGAGGTACGAGACAGGTTAGCTTTGACGCTAGCCTTGATAACGTAGCAGAAAATGGTTAATTAAGAGTTGTTTCTTTTTTTGTATATACTTTGTTTCCATGACGCCGCTCATGTGGCCAGAAAACCTCGGTTGCGGAGATTGTAGCCGCCGGTGTGAATACCTGCATTTACCAGCAAACCGTCCCTAGAGATCAATCAACCAATCAATCAATCAGTCAGTCTTTATTTTTGGCCTTATAGCCAACGGTGCCCCATACAAAAAGCTGCCAAAGGCAGCTTAACGGGATCTGGGCCCTTTCAGAGTTTAACAGCAGGGCTAATTATAAAAAAAACACGCTGATAAAATATTTATTAAAATACCAAAATCAAAATTCCAATATTTACCAAAATACCAAGGTCGCACACAAGCACACACACCAGAAAAATATACGCAGAGCTTGTGTTCATAATATTCTACAAAATACAACACTTTTTAAAAGAGAAATTCGGTTAGCAAGAAGCATTTTAATATAATTAAACATTTCTATAAAAAAGTGTGCACACAGCCCGCTTTCCGCATTATACAGAATTACAACCTTTTCAACAAAAATAGATATACCATACAATAAAACGCTTTCACATTTATTTGAACACAACGTCCAACAGGACTGTAAAAAGTGCATGAATAATGATTTCCTTCCAATGTTATATCAATATATCAATATTATTGGTAAGTAAATGGTTAAGTAATGAAGGTAGATGATAAATGATTGATTGATCAGTATAATTAGTACGAGCTCGAGGTATGGTCCATCTTTCTGGGAGGCGTATGTTGATGCGATGGGAATGTTTGGACAGGTTCGCCATTTCACATAAAAACAAAATTTGGTCAGAAGTTGAAAAGCGGAAACTATGCAGCAGTCTATAGTCGTACATTTTTCCAACGGTAATTACTTTATATAGGACAAATAGGGGCTTTGTATGAGCCATATAATGTTCATTGGCAATGCAACGGAGCATTTTCTAAGTAACTCAAGCTTTTTAATATTCATTCGAGTAGTCTTCCCCCAAATAAGATGACAGTAGTTGATGTAAGACTGAAATAGTGAATAGTAAATTTGTAGTTTAACATTACCTGGAAAAACAGAGCGACAGTGGGACATTATAGCAACAGCTTTGAACAGCTTCTTTAAGAGATAATCGACATAGTCATTCCACAAAAGATGCTCAGAAAACATTATTTTGAGCGTTTTATGGCTTTTGACTAATTCAATTGGTGTAAAACCAATTGCAACATTGTTGTCTGTAGCTACAGCCTCTCTTTTCGGTCAAAAAACAATAACCTTTGTTTTCTGGATGTTGATCTTAAGGCCATTGCTGTTGGACAATATAAAAAACAGGCTAAGGACATTATTTGCGTCGCTAATAATTTTCCAACATTCGTTTCAGCAAGAAATAGGCTTGTGTCGTGAGCATATATTATATATTTTAGTTGTGTATTGATGTTGAGGATGTCATTAATATATATATATTAAATAACATAGGCTTAAGAATACTACCCTGGGGGACACCCCATTGTATCTTAAAAAGGCGATGTATGACCATCGGCCACAACATATTGAGTACGTTGCTCAAAATAAGAGCGCAAAAGGGATAGGGGTACGCCACGGACACCGAAGCAGTATAGTTTATATAATATAATTTTGTGGTTGATGAAATAAAATGCCTTACTAAAATCTATAAATATGCCAAGGGTGAATAATCGATTTTCTCTTTTTTAAAATAATTTCTTTTTGTTGAAGTAATCCAGACTCTGCAGACTTTTCTTTACGGAAACCAAATTGACAATCCGTTAACCCAAAATGCTTAATAAAAAAAGAGTTTAGGCGTTTCAAAATAATTGTTCCAAGCCCTTTGAAAAATATTGGAAGTATGGAGATTGGTTTGTAGTTCGTACAAAGCGAAAACAAATCTAAATTTTGTTTTAAAACTTTAATATATACGTTACGCTTATGTAGTACTATTATTATGATTCTACATTTAAACTTTAAGTTCGCAAGTAAAAAGACTTACGACGCACGGAGAGGTTTAAGATCTTTAGAGTGTATACACAATACATAAGACGATGTAGAACGTATAATATACCCTCCTTATTCAATAAACTACCAGAGTCTTTAATGTACCTAAACTCCTTAAGAATGCTGAAAAAATAACTAAAGCAATGGCACCACTTCCGTGTTTCTTAAGATTGTGAAAGGATTTTTTTGCGAACTTGATGGTTTTTATATCGGTGTTCTTTAGTGGCTGTTTTTGGACTAGTGTGCTATGTGCCCGTGTGTCTGCTTGGTCCCTCTTTTTCTCAATTATTGTTTTTTTGTTGTTTCTTTCTTGTTGTAAAATTAATTTTCCTTCACAGTGAAATTCTTTCGTGTGTTCATATTCGTTGTATCTTATTTTCTTATTTCGAGCATATATTCGTTCTATTTTTGTTTGCATCGAGCATGCATACGTTCATGATGTCATATAACACCTCAGACTGTGGTGGAAGAAATTTGAAGCTTTTTAGTAAAAACGTTTACAATGTCTTCCACCATAGTCTCAGGTGTTATATGACATGATTAGCTATCACCAGCTCGCCTGCACACTCACTGTCTTTTCATGCATATGTTGTATTTTCTTGTTTACACCGAGCTCATTTGTGCATGTCTGTTTGCTGGTTGCCTGGCCCTACGCACATGCAGGACGCTGCTTTTGTAAGCCGGTACAATGGTCTTTGTAATTTGTTATTTAAATAAATTATTATTATTATTATTATGTAGTAGTAGTAGTAGTAGTAGTAGTAGCAGTAGTAGTATTTACTGGCGGCCATAGCTGTGCACGACTGCTGAGCGCGTGCTGACGAAGTCATGTCATGGTTCTTTTGCAACGTGCATTCCACGCCATCAAGATTACCGGTCTTAGCAGCTTAGTTTGGTGAGCTTGTTCTGAGCATGCTGCTCTCATCATCGCCTTCAAATATAGCGTCTAGTGACCCCCCCCCCCCCCCACTACATTCAGTAGACTAGCTCTTGGTTTTATATTGAACCATGATTAAAAGCGCTAGAAAGACGTACACAAGATAGAAGACAAACACGGGCGCCACTCACAACTGTATTTGGAAAAGTAAGATGGAAGTACATGTATATATATCTGATACACTTATCGCTTTTTAGTGCTTTTAACCATTGTTCAATACAGTGAACACCAACTAGCCCAACAACAAGTCCTTTTATAGCTATAGGTTTGTTTTCCAAGGGTTAGGAAAGCATTTTGCACAGTCGCCTCGTAAACTTTTCAGGAAAAAGACATAACATCATTACTGCAACAGAGTATGGCTTCAGTGTAAAAAAAGACATTAAAAATGCGCGCAATTGTGCCATCAAACAAAACAATGCAACCTCGTTTTTTTCTTGTTTTTTTTTAAAGATAGATTTTTTTTTCGTGTGCCCGGCAGCCCGCGGGAATCGACGCTTCGGTAAGATATGCGCAGACAGCCTGCGCAGTAGCCGATCATGCGCGGTGAAATTCGAACCCGCGCCGTGCGCAGCCACGTGCGCTAGGGGTGTTGCGAACTTTTGTCGAACCTCAGGGTCGAAAGGTTCGCCGGACCTTGACCTTTCATTAAAGTTCGAAGAAGTCCGACTTGTGGACAGCGTTGCCCTGCTTCAACATGAATATTTCGAATTTCAGGAAATAAATAATTTAGAAAGTAGTTTATTTTATATTTGATAAAATGGTTACCAATGTTTCCACCATATAAAAGTGAAAATATGCGCTTTTAATACTTTCGTTAGTTAGTAATGGGAGCCAGTGATGCCAACACACCAAACAAATATTGCACTGTACCTCAACCAGGTGGAGCCAACTGGCTTTTTAATTTTCGCGAATGCGTATATACCAAAGTCGAACTTCAGTCGAACTTTTGTCGAACATCACCTTGAAAGCTCGCAAAAGTCGAACTTGGTCGAACTCGAACCTGAGCAGGTTCGCGACATCCCTAACGTGCGCGTTCGCGAAGTCAATTGCGATGGTCGAGGGTATCGCAATGTACGGCGATGGCGCTGCGCTCGCTGTCCAACCTCCGCACGTCGTTCTTGCGTTGACAGATTCGCTCGTGAATGTTGTTCGTCTTGCCGATGTCGGTTGCGGGGCACTCTCCGCATGGAATAATGTAAACCACGCCCTGTGCTCTTTCTTTTGGTAGACGATCTTTGGGTCTTGGCATGAACCTTCCCAGAGTGGATGCGGGCTCCTGGGCCACACGAATTCCTTCTTTCCCAATCCTCACGAGAGCGCTTCGCTGGTCCCCTTTACGTAGGAGACGCTGATGCGCGCGACTCGATGGGGCTGTCTTCCTTCTACTGGCATCTGGTTTTGTCTGGCGAGACCTTGGCGTCTGGCAATGCGTTCAATGAAACTACTAAAGTAGCCATTTTTCTTAAGGTCTGCAATTATGATCTCCCTCCCTTCCTTTTATCAGTTTCTGACGAGCAGGTAGTTGTTGTTCTACGCAGGAGTGTTGAAACCACTCCTGCGTACAATGTAGCTCTAACCAAACAAAATCTAATTGCAGCAACTTTCTTTTTTTACTTTAATTTTTATTGATCCAGGCAGATTTTTGCCGAATATGTTTACTTTCACATCTGTGACTGACGACTTTCACTCGGAATTACTCTTTTGCAAAATCAAGGTTTTGATTTTTTTTTGCTTTCTATAACTTTATATTATGTATAAAATGCAAGGTAGAAAATAGAGCAAACGGAAACTGGTTCATTTCCTTGATATCATTGAAAGAATGCCCTTTACTTTATCTAACGCGTGACTCTGAACCCTTGTTAGTTTGGACTTCTTGTTCTGATCACAGGCTTCAGATGATCACAATAGCTCTCCCAAAATTACTTAATAGACTGACATTTTCCAACATATATATGTTGGAAAACTATATATGTTGTTGATCAAAAACATATATATGCTGTTCATGAAAAAGAATTGCAATTTTTATTTTTTGAGTAACGAATGATACAGTTATGCGAGCGTATTTTACCCCTGTACGCTTTTGTGATCCTTTTGGCCCTGTTGTATAATTTTTAGTGTTCAACCAAGGTTTTGTTGCATTTATAAAATGTGTATGTATTTCTGCCATTGCTGCGACTCCTAGGGTGCTGGGGACCTGTGAAGCTGTCTTTCCAGCTTCAGTTTTCCCCCAGCTCCCACCACTGGTAAATGGAAATAAAACGGTTATTAAAACTCAAACGACTACTCTTCGAAAAAAGGGTATCTTTCAGCGCGTTCGCAGTACTGCCTCCAGTAAGCAAACGCTCCTGTTGTCAGACAATGAGATGCTAAGAAGTGGTGGTATTAAAATGCTGTCTGCAGTGTCCGTGTGAACACCGTGTAAACACACGCAGCCGGAATGGCCTGAGACGCAGTAGCAACCAAACGAGCCATGTGGAACGCAGGATCACTCTGGTTCAAGATGATGGCGACTGAGACGCTACTCTTTAAATTGTTTATGTTTTTTTCGTCATTCTTAAGGTTTTGCTTCCACTGAAATAAGCGCTTAGAACACGAGCGTAATCTAGTTTGTTTTGTTCAATCATTATCTCGTAATTAGTGATTAAGCAGTGCATGTTCCATAACGCTTTCCGGGGCTTGAAAGTGGTAGCGTGTTAGCGTGCAGAGCAAAATATAGAAATGTTGCACCAGATTTCGATAAATGAGAGCCAAACCATGATAAATAAATAAATGAAAATGTGAAAGTTAGGCAAATATCTCTAGTTAACAAAATATGCGCACAAAAAGAGAACAGACGGATAGAGAGAGAAAAAAAAGAATGACCAGAAAACAACAAAAAATGAGTGTGAAACAGTTACATAGCTGCGTGATTGCACGGAATGCGGCCAAAGCTTGGAAACGAGGGGTTTGATTGATGCACGTGCGTGTCCATAGCGAGGCGTGTGCGCAAACTCACGTGCACACGCGCGGACAGAAGCGCATAATGGCTCACTCACACGCACCAATGCAGACGTGCATAAGGTCGGTCGCGCTCGCTATAGCACGCTCCTGCGGAAAGCAGACGCGATAGACCTTTTGCTAGATTACCCAAACACCAGGGAGCATCCGCGCAGTGTAGGTATAACACGCGCTGCGCGTGCTGGCGTCCGCAACATCTGTAACCCTTCCAAAACAAAACAAAAAAAATGGCACCTTTTACGCGTGTTCATTAACGTCTTATGTCGGATATTTACTTCAAGTATTTCACTCAGAGAAAGCGGGCGCATGTAGCGCGTCTGTCCAAGTTCCCGGCATTGTCTTTGATACTAGGGCAATTTGGGAAAAAAGTTTATTCAACGGGTTTGAACACAAACACGAACTGTAGAAAGCTAGGAGCACGCGTCTACCTTTTTCTTCGGTGTATATAAGTATGCATATATGCATGTATCTATTATCAATTTACGAGGCGTGAAAGGTATCTGGATACGGGCCTGCGTCCTTCTGAGATGACGAAATAACTCTAAAGAATCAAATAAATTGTACCAATAGCGATACCAAGGAACATTGAAATATTGCCGCTCGGGCCATTTTACCCACTCGCGTATTAAGGACACACTCGGCGTTAATATGCAAAGCGACTACCTCAAGTCCGACCTAATTGAATTTTCGTTTTGTTTTAGCGGTTAAAAGAAGCTTGAAATTAGGCTGAACAAGCAATTAGGTGCATTAGGAAATAGGAGCTGTAGAAGTAAGGTCGTGTGGTTTAAGGCGGGCAGGTATTATACGGAGTTTTAGTAGAGCCTTTCGATAACTCCGACAACAATACACGATGCACACAAAAAGGTGTAGGCAGAGATTCGGGTATGTCTGTACCCTAGCTAACAAAATGGTTTACGAAATTGATAGGATAGATTCTCTAGTAGAATATGGTCTACTAAAACTCCCTATTATGAGAAAACCGAAGACACTTTCGGGTACTTCAGCGCAAAGCTCGAGTGCGAACCTTCGATAAATATTTTTTCCAACCATTACGGCAACGAAGCAGCGTGCCTCTGAGGCGACGCCTGTTATATGGGGCACAGGCACACAAAAACCATCCCGAAAATCAAGGAAATACTTCTACCTCACTGCTGTGCACTTCTTGTTCTGTCCAATTTGACTTTTTCTTTTTTCGACATTTATTGCGCACAAACCGCGGAAGGGTTTCACGTTAAATGCTCCAGGCAATAGCAGTTGCCACAGAATTTGCCAAATTTCTCACCTATGCGGCGTGCAAAGCCTCAGTCTCAAGGCCCATACATCATATAAAAAAAAAAAACACGGTTACCTGCGGACACGATTCAAAGATGTTCGAAACACGTTTGCTTGATACACATACACACATATATATATATATATATATATATATATATATATATGCTCCCAACAAGTCTGCGAATAGTTTTTTTTTGTATTATTAACGCGACGGAATTGTTACACAGGGAACAAATTAGCCGCAAACACCGTACACAGACTGTCTCTTGCATGATGATTAAGCAGTGTGACCACGGCTTAACTCTGTCGATGTACTCTGGTCTTTTCCCAGAAACATATTTGATTGCAATTGTATTTGAGATACCGAAAATTAAGTAGTTAAGGAAGTATATATGTTCAATGAACGCATCAACCTGAATAAACGTGGTTTACAAAATACCCAAAGTGTTGTTGTTGTTGTCGTTGTTGCTGTTGTTGTTTTGTAACAACGTATTTTAAATATCAGTATTTGATAATGCTGTCCACTCCTGTTTTTTTTTTATTTGATATTTTGCCTAAACCGTACAGAAGTCCTTAGCTTATTGAAGAAAAAAAAACTCCCTGTAACGCCGAATTGGAGCGCAGCTCTCCGAGGAGGAGGAGGAGGGAAGGGTACTCAGGGAGGGTATACCCCTCCTCCTCCTCCTTCTCCTGCTCCCCTCATCCTTCAATCTCCGGGGGGGTCACGTGACCTGGGTGTCACGTGACCTCGGGCGGGGGGGGCTTGCGCGGTGCATGTCCCAACATGCACCTCGCGGTTACGCCGACGCCGACGGCGACGCCGCTCAAGCCGGAAACGGTCGCCTAACATCTGCGCTCTAAAAATGTTAAAATATGCAGGTGTGCAGTTTCACACCGAATAGCACATTGTTGCCACAATCTGCGACACGCTTACGCGAGGATCGGTTGTCGCGGCTTTGGTTTTTCACAGAGGAGGCTATGAATAACGCGGCACTATTCGATCCGAACCCCTCCTTGCACGTTTCTAGAACGTGTATTACGTAAAAGTCCCGCTTCAGGGATAATTACAGCTATGGGCACCGCAAACGTAAGACACGCAAGGAATGGCGACTATATGCGGTGATTTCTGCGGCGACAACTGCGCTGACTTTGCCTGTCTTAAGAAAAAGTAGTATTGTACACGTTACTGAAAAAAATAAAAAGTAACTGATTACAATCGCATTTCCTATTGATAAAATTATTCACTTAGATTTCTCGACTACTTAGGAAGAAATGTAATCGCCCGTTACTTGAAAAAGTAACAGCGACATTATTATTACTTTAGATTTTCGAAACAACAAGTTATCTACCAGTTTAAAAACTAGTTTTTTGTACATGTCCGCTGTATTAGAATCACCGAATTATAAATTATTTATTCTCTTAATGCACCAATTTCGGTAAACCTTCTTCCTGTAAAAGAACAAAGTAGTAAATGTTACGAGTAATCTTAGTACTCCCAAACATAGTCAGATCGCTCTCGTGATTACTTCCCAATAAATGTAACAAAAAGATTACGAAATTACTCCAAAAAGTAATCGACTACGAATAATTTTATTACTTGTAATCTGCACCATACAAAGTTGCGAAGGACTGAACAGAAACGAGTCATTTCCTTTCCTCAAAACAGTACTTCGTCATGCGTGCCAGACAGTCGTCACTACTTATAAGCAGCGATGCACATCCTCGAGGGACCTAATTGTAGTAAGGATCTCGACTGTGACAGGCACTGTTTGAGTCGTCGGTGAAGGAGAGGAGATTTCTATTCCGGAGTCTTCTTCGCGAAGGATTAACCTACGTCGGCGGGATTCTCCCTCCGGACAATAATCCTGACCGCTGTCTTCCCGGCGCGATGGATTCTGCTGCTGGCATGGGATTAGGGCGGCTAATCTCACCCGCAAAAGGCTGGGCTGCCTCAGTGCCTTCCCTCCTAAGGAACTTTCCATAGACGATGATGTGCAACGAGACTAGACTACAACCGGGCGGTTGAAAAAGGGGCTATGAAGCGGCGCGTTTGGAAAAGAGTGTCGTCGCTGTCAACGATAGAGGTTAAAATAATTTTACGTCGTTGATTTGACGACGAGCTTCCGAGCGTTAAATCTTCGGCCTACACCGACACACAGTTTCCAGACAAAGCCCGCTCTGCCCACACCAGATGTCAGCACTGCGCGTGCGCACAAACCAAATTCGGGAGGAGTGAAGTGTCTGCGCCTAGGCAATACCGACAGCAGCGCAACCGCAGTGGCGTGGCGTCAGCGAATTGAGTTGGTCTATACTTCGTTTAACCTGAAGTTCGACACTTCGATTCGATGGAGGACACATCAAGTGGCGCCATTAGTGAATCGTCACTTTGGTGCATCCAGATTTTCTGCCAGCGACGAGTCGATTTCGCCACCCGGCTCCAAGATCCACTCTCCGCTCGCGCAGAATATGCCCGCGAATCCGCAAGCGTAAACACGCCATGAGTGAGACGGAGCGCTCTGTCCGTGTCTTCCTTCATCTGGTCCGGCGTTTTTCGCGCTGTTTTCATGTTCTGAAGTATGTCGTACCAACTCGCCCAAGCTTCAAATTTAGCAAGATTTATGTTCGAAGCGTACAAATGAATGAAGCAAGCATGCGTCCAAACGTGCTTGAGGCCTGTCCGCAGACACTTATATTATCACGTCTGCAGTGAACGCCTTGTCTTTTGCGTACGAGCCTCGTGACTGCGACTTCAGTGAAGTGTCGGTCTCATCGTGCGACTTAAAGGCCGACGACCAGACTCGAGATTCTGCAAGGCAGAAGATCCTCCTCACCACAGGGGAGGTGGAAACAGTCAACGGTGGACAGGGTAGAAGGGGAAGAGGAGGAAGCGAGGGAAAAGTGGAAAGCGCGAACTGGTCATCGGTCTTTATGTGAAGTGTCGGCCTCTTCGTGCAACTTAACTGAATGTCGGTCTCATCGTGAGACTTAAGTGAAATGTCGGTCTCATCTTGCAACTTAAGTGGTGTCGTTTTCATCGTGACGGCGTTCTGCGTGGCGGTCGGCTGTATATATCGGGCACCAGCAAACGCGACGATGGTTTTTATTTATTGTTTTTACCACTTTCGGCGGCACAACACACTCGAAGGTCGGTAGGTTGCAGCAGGGATTAGACACAATTTAGCAGAGCCTACGGCTCAATAAGTAAGCATAAAGATGGTGGCGAGTCCCTTGGAAAATAATGCGTCACGGTAAGGCTCAAATTGCAATTAAGCGCGTGCTGTCGAGTCGTTAAACACTTATACTTCGCCGCTCCTTAACATGCACTAACAGCAATTGATCTTCCCGCTGTACGAGCACTCGCATACGGTCGACACTCGGTGCAACTATACGGCGGCTTGCGCTCGTGTTTTCTTTGAGGTTATTCACGTTGAGGTAAGACAACATATAACAACGTTCGAGACGAGTGTAGTGTGTGTGTTGTGTGTGTGTGTGTTTGTCTGCTTACGTTTTGCTGTTTTATTACCTCCGCCTCAGGCTGATTATCACATTAATGCTCAGTGCTTTTTTTTTCTTATTCTATTTGTATTAGTGGTGCATTGTGCATTGTATTTTATTCCGACATATTAGGCTCCTTTTGTTGTTGTTTAAAAGTGCAGATCTCGGGCGCCCGTTTCCGGCTTGAGCGGCGTCGGCGTCGCCGTCGGCGTAACCGCGTGGTGCATTATGCGAAACGTCCCATAATGCACCGCGGAAGGGGAACAAGAGGGACAAAGGACAAACACAAATCTCCAAACAGAGCTAGGTGACTGGTGCGCGACCGAAAAATCCGCCTGGTCCGGGTATCGAACCCGGGACCTCTCCATTACAGGTGGAGCGCTCTACCAACTGAGCTAACCAGGGGTTAGACGTCAGCAGAGCAAACGGGTTTTATCAGCTGCCACCAGTCTAACACCAACAAGGGTGAAGCTTGCAATTTAAGGTTATGATTATAATGCAATTAAATGCAAATGTGAAAGCGAGCTGGACAAGAATGATCGAAAATAATCCCTGGAGAAAGGGAACAAGAGGGACAAAGGACAAACACAAATCTCCAAACACCGCTAGGTGACTGATGCGCGACCGAAAAAATACGGGAATATTTTCGTCATTCTTGTTCAGCTCGCTTGCACCTTTGCATTTAATTGCATTATAATTATAGGTTGGATTAATTTGCTCAATTGCAATGCCCGTCAGAACGAGAATATATTACTATCAGATACACTCGCAGGAGTTAACCAATAAATACTTCACCGCCATGCACTCGGAACATCAATCATTAGTCTTCCTTGGCCAGGTCGGCCAAAAAGAATAGCCGTTGAACCCATTCGTATTGCTTCAAAAGCAATAAAAGTTGCCATTCCCCATTGAAGTCGCAAAGAAACTGCGAATTGAAATGGGAATAAAATATTAGTATATATGTTAAATTATATTCATACGGTAGACATGCGTTCTCATAGAAAAAAATATGTAAACGTTTTCACCTCTCGCCATGGTGATTAGGACGCGGTTTCACAGACCCTTCTTACGTGATAAAGCAAAAAAAAAAAAACTTTAATAATTGTTGGCATGCTTAATTTTTTTTTTTTACGCACGGGCAAGAGATTGATTTATGGTTTGCATCCAGAGGGGGAGTCTTGCCACCTCTCCTTCCTTTCCCGCGACACAGATCTGCGTCACAGAGGATGCAGCACAGGTGGCGAAACTCCCGTTCCGGACGCCAATTCTAGTTCCATCATTCGACGCTTGGTGTCGTCTCTATGTGAAAGAGGTCCATTATTTGTGCATTTATGATAGTTAGCTACGAATATTGTTTCACTGCAAAGTTCAAATTATAAGTACGGAAGCACTTCGAAGGAATCAATATATACATAAGTGGGTTCTTTATCGTTTTATCATTCACTTTTTTACAAAATATTTTCTTCTTTTTTTTTTGCTTTTGCTTTTTTAGACATGCGCACTATGTTCTCGTTGTGACGTCGACGTTCCTTTTGGATGCAATCTACCCCTCACATAAAGGAGTGCTCAGAAAACATGTGTTTTTTCGACGCCGCTCGAAAAAGCGTCTTAGATTAAAAAGAAAAATTAAAGAATTCCACATTGATCATACGCGCTCCTCTATGCGTCGCACACGGGTCCAGAGAAGCCGGCGCCCCAACGTTCGATCCACGTCGTTGCTTCCGGTTGTTTGAACCCACTTTCGGCCTTTGCGAAGAGTTCCGACAGAAGGGAGGATATGGTCGCCCCTCGAGACTACATAGCTTCAAACTCCTTCACTTATTTTTGTTGGATCGCTACTATCTCCCCTACGTTTCCTCTGCCATGAACCGCGGCTCACACCACGAGTCATCGGAGCCCAACCCGACGCCGTGTTAATGGCACGTGACCCATCGGCAAAGGCACAGCGACGCGCAGGGCATGAAGTCACGTGGTCCGATTCAGAGGGCTGGATTGGCTGGAATTGCTCGTAGCGGCCGTAACGGTTTACGGGAAGGGTGAAACAAAGTAGGGGCGTTCAATTCAGGCCTGCAAATGAGGAGTTCGCTGCTGGAGCGAAGGGGCTAGTCCGGGCTTCGTCGAATCGGCGTTCCGCAAAATGCGGGTCGTTCAACTTCTGAGCCGTAAACGAGTCGATGAAAGGACCTTGCGCGCCTAGTCGAAATTATCGATTGGTTACAAAACAGTCCTCGTTGCGTCCCGATTTGGAATTAAGTGGAGATGACCTTCGTGCTGTTTTTAGGGATGGCTTAAAATTCTAATGTATTGTCGGAAATACAGTAGTTAAGGCTAACCGATCATTGGCCGAAATAACGGGTTCTATCCGCAGTAAAGTTTCGTGATACAAGCTGCACCGCACTACGAAAATTTAGTAATCACTCCAATAGCGCAAACAAACCTCGAAAGATGCCCCTGGCTGGAGTTATAAGAAGTAGTATGGCCTGATGCTGGGCATATTATTCGTGGCGCCGTAAGGTGATGGATTTGTCACCCCCCCCCCCTCAAGAATGCAAAAAACATGGCGGGGAAGGGTGCTGTCGAGCAAAAAGTAGTAGCGCATTCTGGTTCATGTTGAACGTCCATCAGAAGCTCTAGTTGTCAACAAAAAAAAGTTAAATGATTAGTGCGTGCATTGCTCCTGAATCTCGAGTATTCCTTCCGATAGCAACTTTTTAAGTGGAATTGTCACAACTATTTAATAAGGTGCGATAGAAACCGCGCGTAACTTCAGCCT
This sequence comes from Ixodes ricinus, assembly GCA_037355805.1. Lineage (NCBI taxonomy): Eukaryota > Metazoa > Arthropoda > Arachnida > Ixodida > Ixodidae > Ixodes > Ixodes ricinus. The sequence continues at coordinate 23,640 of JAZHYW010047638.1, read as the reverse complement.
CTGTCACACCGTGCTCACATCATAAAAAAAGACACGATGTTCGTGGTCGACGTGGTGACAGTATCGTTTACGGACGCGCGTCAAGGTTGTTCGAAATAAGATTGGTCCGTACATACGTACGCTTGGAACATGTCCGCAGTAAGTGTTTGTATGACCAATGTGACCGGTCCGTCAACAAGGAAGAAACAGGCATCAGTCAGTGTCCTACAAACTGCTATTTTTATCAAGTATCAGCGGTATGACTCTTGCTTTAGAGAGCACAAACATTCTTTAAAGCAGAACCTCTCAATCACTGTCTTAAGACGGGTTCACACTGATTATACTTCGTACAAAAATGCAGTCTGAAGACATCAGTCACCCCGATATTCGTGGTTCGAATGCCAAGGTCCATGTTTCTCCTTGAGCTCGTTGCCATGCGGCATTCGAAACACGGATCTCGTGGGGACTTGCGTTCGAATCTGTTTTGCAGACTGTTTTTGGTACGATGTACCAAAGTTTTGTTCGTGAACAGGCACTGCTCGTGCAATGAATACGACTCACAAATGACAAGAAACAGCCAGTGGTGCTGCGATTAAATTCCAAAAAGTTTATTGGAGATGAAATCGGGCGAACAATAGAGAAAACTAGTGTGCGCGTTCCCTCGCCGATCGATATTGTTTCCCGCTTCTACGGCGTTGATGACTGCAACCGCTAGCGTCTGTTTCCACTCGGCAAAACGCCGTTTTCAGAGGCAGTTGCTATAAGTACAAGAATGTCTTGTAATCGCAAACTCCTGCCGGCTTCTTTCCCAAGTTGGAGCTGTTCTCGGTCCATTACTCAGCGTTAACGTCGACAAGAGCAAGTTCACATTTTGCGACGAAAAGGCAACAAAGAAAAATACGCTGAAACCACCACGTTGCCGTTGTCCAGACCAAATTTCTGCTAATGTTTTCTCTTCGCTCCCGGTCCGAGCTACACCCCCTCTTCTTCGTGGTGTTCTTTCTTCTAATTCACTTGTGTTTCGTGTTCCTCGAGAGTGGTGTTATACGAAGGGGTGAATGGGGAGAGGGTGTCGCTTACTGGCTTTTCAGTGCTTTATGAGTGTCGAACACCTTGTGTTGAGAAGAGGCACTTAGCCGGTTGGGCAGCCTGTTCAAGAATCGGTGTCTGAGGGAGCCAGTTTAGCTTTGATGGCTCCATCATTTTTTGTCTTTGCCTTCCAGTGGGAACAGTCGCTTATACTTTAAAAAGCCATTTTACTGTGTCGGCGTTCAACCAGAGCATTCGATGTGTCCATGATTTCAAATGAATGCGGATCAAGAGAGCTTATGGAATGACCTCATTGATGAAGAGTTTCAATTGAAAACATTCTAATCTGTGAAGTGGCGCTTGCACGACACTTCACGGCTTCACTTCATGCTCAGTTTCACGTCGCTATTATGCCTCCGAATAATTCGCCTGTCTTACGCCGTAGATTGAAGTGTTGTCTTTTTTTATTAACTCCGAGTACGCTACAGAAAATCGACCCGCAAAGACATCTTCAGAAGTGTTTGATGGTATGAGTGCAACAAATGTCAAGAAACGAACATACCGAAAATAGGACAAAAGCCGCAACATGAGGAACTATTTGCATGCCATATTTTCACAAAAACGAACAATACAGGTTTGCAAGTATAGTTTTGTTGAAGTCATGTTGCGATTTGTGTGCTTATCGTGCGCGTGACTGCAAAAGATTACCGCCAGCGTTTGAACAGAATGTTTTCCTTAACTATTACAAAGACCGTTAAGTGAAACCTGACGACGGGTGACCGGATGACTCTTTTCACCCACGTACGGTTAACTCGTTATGACGTAACAGCATTCTTTATATGACGCATCGTGGTCCAAAGCAGATATTGGTTGCAGGGGGTTTTGTTTTGTCTTTTGCTAATTTTGATGCTTATGCAGTTTTGAATCCAAGCTCCTGACAAGTCCAGGCAAGCGAATATTTTATCGACAAGTCGATAAAATATTCCTTGCTTGTGTGTTTCGTTAAAGGGACACTGAACAGCCAAAATACATTCTAAAATGCCTTGATAAGAGATAAAAATAGAAATAAAACTTTCATGGGAAAAAATTTATTGCGCACTACGTACGTGTTGGCATTTAATATTATATATGAGGATATATCATATATGGCTCCTATTATCGCATAAGTATTCTAACCCTACAGTTCAATAATGTTTTTTTTTCGATTGGTGGGTTACTTTTTTTTTAAGAAAACATTTGTCTTATGGAGGGAATCGGGTAGTTGGGGAGGAAAAATAAAATGTAAACCTGGTAAATTCCTTTCTTGTTGCGAAACCACAACGCATGTAAACAAACACTAATTTCTGGTTTGTTCTTTGCGAACATGGCGCTTCTTCTCGGTCCACTAGTTAATCAAATGGGAGATACCGAATTCATAACCCCTTTAATTATGTTTGGTCTTCGCCGAGGTATCAATTTATTGCTGGACCCTGGAGTAATTACGGGTTTAAATCAAATCCCGATGAAGAAAATACAGAAATAGAGAAATGATTAACTAGCAAAGTAAAAAAAAAACGAAGAGAGCAGGAAGTTAATTTAATTTCAGGGCCGTGTCAGTAACTACGACCGTTCTTTCCGAGCACCGATAGCGGTGAAAGATGGCGACGAGAACAGAGCTGTCCTCGGTTTCCGTCTAGAGGGAAATCATTGTTCGGACTCGGTCACCCTGAAACCCTTTTGTGCCCTATTTGTGTTTTGTTTTCTCTTATGTCAGTCTGTCTCTTGTTTGATCTTTACTTTCTTCACTGTTTGGGCAACCGAAATCTTGTTCCTGATTTTTGTGTCTGTGTGCTGTTTGCTCGGGCATAGCTTTTCATTTTTAGCTTTGTTAATGTTAATGTTAATGTGGAGAGGAAACAGATAAGGGCCACTTTTCATCAAAACAGTTATCTTTCCTTAGAGGGAGGGAGGCGGGAAGAGCAAGGGGAACGAGTACGCTTTATACGGTCTTTCTCGAATCGGAGGCTTCCCGTTAATCTTTGCTTCTTTGACTAGCGGTTAATATCTTACGCGTCACTGTCTAATTCATTTGATCCATTTCATTTTCAGTCTATTAAATATTTTATTTTGCCACAGGTCACACATACAAAACTTATTTCCTACATAAGACTACGCGGCTTGTGCGAAGAATGGTGACAAAGCTCAATCAGGTTTCAACCATCTTCATAGTATGCACTTATATATTCTGCACAAAACATTCCTCAAGCCAGTAACAAATTGAATAAAAATTCACATATTTTAGCTCCCACGTTTACCTCCATTAGGCTTATACGATTTCAATATTATACTTGGATCAAAATTTTGATTACAATAATGTTGACATAAGCAGAGGCATACAATTTTCACACAAAATATATCATCTCCCAATTTTTGTGTCACATTTATGCCATCTGATGGTGACATTTACACTATCTCAATATTACAAATATATATTGTATAAATACATTTCCTTAAGTTCAAATAAAGGAGTGTTTACTCAAGAATCTTGCGGATTTCATTTTGCTTCTTACCCTCCCTTTCCTTCGTTAAAGATTGTCGTCAATTTATTTTGTATGTGCATTGTTCAACCTCTTGTTAATCCACTTAATTTAGAGGTTTTCGCAGTTTCAATGAAAGTTCATTGCCGAATCTACGCACATGTTACCAAATCAAACATTTGTATTCGCTTTTCAAACTTTGAGTGCACATTTCTAAACCAACATTTTCCCCACAACATTTTCATACACCTCAACCTAAAATTACTCTTAATAGTTGGCGTTTCTCATTTCGTCAGTTATGTTGGAGACGAATTATATTTTAACAAGGGGCAAAGAGACAAATCAAAATGATTTAAATCTATTCTATGTCTCGAAAACCTTTTTATATGCATTTGATATCTGGGCCATTTAATGTCTTTGATGAAAATATGTCGTTCAACCAAAAAATTAAGTAAAATTATTTATTTTTAGGTGGAGGAAAAAACGAAGTAACCCTCGGCTGAGGTAATATCAAATCGGAGTCTTGGGTTTCAGTTTTAATTTTGCTCGCCGTAGCTAAATATTGTAGAGAACAATATTTAATAGAAGCGAAAACATGACAAAGTGGCACAGCTCAGCTCGCTTATGCTTTTCGCACCCTCCTATCTGGCATTATTGGCAGATAATATTAGCCGCGGTAAGACACTTGAGTTACCTCAGTCCCAGCGTGCTGCGTGCGCATAATTTTGAATAAGGTCATTTTAACTGGTTGGCTACTGAACACTGATCTTTTTTTCAGCTTCATTAGACAGCTATATTAAAGGATGAATAATGACTGTCTTATTGGAACGTTTATGAGGCACCACCTTGAAACTTATTCTCTCGTTAAATGATCATTCAACTATTATTCAGTCAAAGGCCGTCCGCGGCCCAAACAGGAGTCAGATTTAGCACAACTGAGGTAGTACTACATTGATATATTGTTCCCGTTTCTATTTTGCATATTTTAGAACAAATGCCAAACAAAACGTTTTATAAAAGAAAAACTTAACGATTATTAAAACCAGCGGTTTGTGTGTTTGTGTGTGAAAGGGGGGGGGGGGGAAGTGGATGATGATGATAATGTATCCTAATGCGGAGCCAGCACCCTCTCGCCGACAACCCGTGAAGCTTCCTCCCTTCGGAGCGGAGTTCCTCACCGAATTGACCTACTGACGTTGGTTCGCGCATTTTGGCCTTAGCAGCCCTTGCGCCATGAAGCCCCTATCAATCAATCAATCAATACTTATGTTGGGTTCGACTGTTTTTTTTTAATTTTAAATCCCCACCTTTTTTATTTTGTACACGTATATACACCTCTACAAAGTGGCAACAATAAGCTGATAAAAGCCTGAAAGAAATGGACTTGAGAGAAAAATCTGAAGGAGAACGGTGTAAATGATTCTAGGCTAGATGGCGCAAGCTTCGGCCCGATACTAAGCGTTTCGCCTCTATCATCGCTCCATCCATCTAACCCCAGCAGCGTAGAAACTTTGCGCAGCAAGGAACCGTATCAACCCGAAGACGGTCCTGGAAGTGTATACAGCTTTACATTGTTCTTTTTTAATAGTAAATGCGATAATAAGTGCGACAGCACACGGAAATAGTCAGTCAAGGTGATGGATAGAAGGATCCCAGCGAATAACTAAACACACAACAGGAGCATATCTGAAAAAAAAAAAGGCTTTTGCGAAAGGAAAATGCACATGAGGGACCACTTGCCCGTTGTCCCTGCGAATATCGGATTTTTTTCCAGTCTAATCACACTCCGAGCAATGTCGTTTGCTGGAAACCTTCTATGCTTCACAGCAATCAGCTGTGTTCTGCGGGAAAGCGAACGTTTGGAAAGTTGGAATTGCGTACAAATTATATCCTCAAAAATTGAGCAAAATCGATGACTCGCCTTAATTAAAAAGCATGCAGGGTATGAAAAACACGGAACTCGACATTCTAAAAGCTATTAAGGAAAAAGAGAGGTCTTTTTGTGGGAATAAACAAAATACTAATATTTTAAATGCCGTTCGGAATCATGGGATGGGGTTGTCTTTTACAGATGAGCTACCGTCCCATGACTCACTCCGGTTTCTTAGATATCAAACTGATTTTCAGACATCATCATATGTGCTGGAGTTAGAACCCTTGGGCACAGAAGGGTCTGTTCCCGTTCGACCCGGCTCATTTAAAAACTGTAAAGCGAGCAATAGCCAACCTCTGCCTACAATCAGCACTCAGGAAGTCGTGCTCACATACAATGTAGAGTAGCTTTGATAATCAGGTGGAGAGACTGACGTCGGACAGTTTCCCCTGTTCGGCCGTGACGGCTGTCGCTGAGACGCTGCTCCAGAAAACCGAGGGAACACACAAAAGCGGCACGACGCGCTACACACAGCGTGCAAGCCAGAAGTGGTGCCCTACATATATCATGTTTCTCACAACCTGAAGAAGGTAGCAAACAGGAACGATGTGCCTGTGGTGTTTTTCGCGTCACGCAAGCTTTGTGAGCCTTGGTTCGAAGATTGCCTCAGAAAAAGAAAACATACGTGGCAGTGATGTATGAGACTAATACTCACGTGTGGGAAAGCTTACATTGGCCAAACGGGGCAATGCGTCAGTGACCGGGCACGGGAGCATGAGTTATCGATAAAAAAATTAAGGAAATGCGCACTTCCCCGTGCATTGTGGGGCGTGTATGTGTATGCCGCAACTTCACGAGATCAGGATCCAGGGCAGGAGTGTAAAGATGTTAGAGCAAGAGTGCTGATTGAAGCATTTTGTTAGCCACACTTCGGTTTCCTTGTTTAATACCGAATTTCAATTCTTATCTGGGTTGATAGAGTGATTCTTGGCGTGACGGGGTTTCAGTCTTGATTTGTATGTTTTCTTATCTTTTTTTCTTAAACTTTGAAGCATGCTGCCCATGCTCCTGATGAACCTTTTGCAGTCGCCTGGCCGCGAGTAAAACTAATTGAAATTTGTGCTTGTCCTTGTCCACTCCTTCGTGTTTGTCTTCTGCGTTTGCGCATACAAGTTTACTCAGTACCACGAACCAACCAGCCCAACAACAAGTCTTGCGAAACAAAATACTGCCTCGATAATTAGGGTGGAATTTATAAAACTGCTAGACATAAATTGGAGCATTGTTGCTCAGTTCGATGGAAGGTGGGGGGGGGTTAAAATGATCTGCTTAAAAACTGAACAAAAAGGATTTTGTGTCGAATGCAAACCTTGTGTATTAGAAAGAAAAAAAAAGAGCACAAACTCCAATTACACGCGTTGTTGTGTTCTTGTACAAGGGACGTTTGGCGGCGTTCAAGACATCATCTCTTCACTTACTGCATTGTTCTTCTCCGACTTGACCCTTAGGGCTCATGTGGTATATGTCCACGTCTCCTCTCATTTTTTTATACTGTGGAATTGCGTTTTACAGCATTGTAATGTCTTCCCTGAATTGTGCTTCTTTTAGGTTTCTTTTTTTTTCCCTCGTTGGGACCTTTATTTAAACAAAAGGCTTAATTAGCCGTAATGAAGTTCTCACTTTTTTAAAGGTTCACCGTGGGATTCAAATTTTCACAGTTGTTTTTCTCGTAAATGAGACGTTTTAATTTGGTCTGACAAAACACCCACGTCTGAACACTCTCCAAGACAACGAAGATCGGGCACAAAGAAAACAAACAAAACAAAAAAACCCTAACAAATTGATAGAACAAGACAGCCTTAATTATCCGTCTTTATCATCTGAACCTAATTCTTTTCAATGAGCAACGCCGCCTCTATTGCCGCTTTGCATGCCTGCTTAATTGCGATGAAATCGACTTTTTTTCTGCCCAACACAATTCTGCCGCTTCCTAAAAACTCTGTTTCATCTAATGACTGAACCGTAGAGGTCGCTACAAGCACTCCAAACTAATGTAGTGCTGGGGGCGCACCACGTGACAGCACTCTCCGCGCATCTCCGCGCCACTCCCGAAAAGTCACGTGACACAAACTCGGCACTGGATTGGTTCCGATAGCTCGATGCATTCGCTGTGGTCTATCGTGAGATGGAACGAAGTATAGCATTGACCACAATTCAAATATATGTAGTCAGAAATGAGAGCTCTAGGGAGGATTATCAGCTTCCGGCTTCCGAGACGTACTCCGTGGGGGATTTCGGTAAGTCATTCCGTACATTCGAAAAACATATATTACGCCATTCCTTGAAGCTTTGTTTCCTTCAAACCAAAATATAAAAAAATATATTCGTTTCTTTCCGGAGAAGATCGTTTATTAAATGCATTCATAATTTTGTAGTGGATGCAAGCTATTTTCTGGAAAAAAAAATCATCCTTCGACGGTTTTCTACAAAAAAAAAATTGCTGTCTTTTTTATTTTTTGTTGAAATATAAAGATATGTTTGAGGAAAATAATCCGCACGTTTCAAAGCTGCGAATGCTTTTTCTTAATCAAAAACGCCAATTTGTTACGCCCTCTCGACATTTAAAGGAGCACTCAAGGGCTTTTTGTAGAAGCTTGTTTTTGATGGCAGAAAATTTGATGGGCTTTAGTCAATAAAAATGGCCAGTTCTAGATGGCAAGACGCCTTAGTAGACTCACAGCAAGATAAATACACGCGCACAATTTTCTCTCGTGGGGGGGGGGGGGGGGCATCCTCGGTCTCCGCCACCTCCATAATATTTTACCAATAAAGATAGTTAATTGCGTAGAGATTCCGAAAGTTATTATTGTTGCTTATTTTAGGCACATTCTACGTTATATTTTGACAAAAACGTCAAATCTTAGGTTGTAGGAGACGTAATATAGCAGTTATTGTTTGAAAACGAGCGAACTATGTTTTTTTCTTCGCCTTGTTACACGGAAGCGATGTGACCACGCGGCGACGCGGCTGCTTCGTCGTGGGAAGCGCCTTGCCAGCGGCTCATCTCGCCGCGAGAACGATAAGGAACGGGTTTTGCTTCCCGAGGCTCCCACTTCATCCCCTTCTCGAAGCAAGGTTCGCGAAGACGGGAAGAAGCGAATGGCTACGGTTGCTCCGGGCAAGAAAACGATACCGAGGACCTCCTCCAGATTCCTCGTTTCGGGGCGGACAACTTCGAGGCATAAGTATTCGCCAGCGGCGACCGCAGTTGTGGACGCCATCAGCGTACTGCTCTACCGACGCTTCTGCTTCCCGTCGCCGTCGGGACCGAGCGAGGAACCCCCGAAAAAGCGCAAGAGTTCTGGTGATTAAAGAAAACGAGAAAGGACGGGCAACCATCAAACTTCCAAGATTCAACAGGGGCAAACTCTGGGGTCGGAGACATTGGACAAGTTTAATTATCCTACACCAACCCGCTCGTTCTGACCTTAGTTCTAGTGAGTGCTTTGGTGATTTTTGTGAGTTTCATGAACGTCGCATTGTGCAGCAGTCTGCGTGACATTCGTGTTCGGAACTGAAGGTGTTTGGCACAAGAGACAACCTTGTTTTTCGACCCGCCTACATAAACTACCCATCGTAGAAAGTTGAATATCGCTGAGACGTTAGGGGTGGCGACAGAATGCGAAAGTTTGAGAGCATGACGTTACCTGAATCAAGAAGCTAAAAACGCTTACAAATCTCTGTAGTGCGAAATTAGAGCGCAGCTCTTCAGGTTTTTTTTATTTTTTTTATTTTGCGATATACCGTGACGGGAGGGTACGCAGGAGGATGAGGAGAGGGTACAGGGGAGGAGGAGGGGAAGGTACGAAGAAGGAGGGGAGGGTATGGAGAATGAGGAGAGGAGGGTACGGAGGAGGAGGCGGGGAGGGTACGGTGAACCCTCCCCTTCTACTCCTCCCCTCACCCTTCTCCCGCTCCATAACCTCCCATCCTCCCACAGTTTCCCCCGCTAAATTTAGTGGGAAAATTTACGTCAAGTGAACTCCACACCAATTCAGTTTTCCCGCTAAATTCAGCGGGGAAAAATGACGTCACATGACCGTGTCACGTCACCCAGGAACAAATTCAGTGTCTCCGCTAGATTTAGCGGGAAAATTGACGTCACGTGACATCAACACCAATTGAATTCTGCTCAAAATTTAGCGGGGAAGCTGAATTGGTGTAATGGTCTGTGACGTCCCATAATGCAACGCGCGCGAATACGCCGACGGCGACGCCGCGAAACACGGGAACGAGCGCCTAGAGCTCCGCTCTAAAAGATACTAATACATTATTCGTACTCAGTAAGAGGGATTGCAGACGCGTACAGGGTCACAAAAGGCAATGCTGTCCATACTGGAATGGCTTGTGTACACCAAAGCAAGACTAAATTTGTCTACGAGCCGAAGTGCACCTAAGCCTAATAACGTCACGATCTTTTAGAGCGCAGCTCTTAGGCGCCTGTTTCCGGCCTGAGCAGCGTCGCCGTCGGCGTAACCACGCGTTGCATTATGGGAGGTTTCCCAGAATGACGTCACACGTGACGTCACGAGGGTTACTTGTGAAGGTCACGACCTTCATGAGGCTTTCACGAGGGACGTCACGAGGGTCACGACTGACGTCACGAGGGAGGAGGAAGAGAGGATGATGGTGGGAGAATGAGAGGAGGAGGAGGATGGAGATGGGGGAGAGAAGGAGGAGGGAGAGAGAAGGGGTACGGAGGAGGAGAAGGGGAATGCCCTGCTCGCCGTACCCTTCTCTCCTCCTTTTCAAGAGCTGCGCTCTAATTCGGCATTACAGGAAATTGTAGACGTCCTTAATTTTTTTTTCTTCTAGGCTTTCTATTTTTTACCACAGACTCGGGTCATTCTGTGCAAGATCAACATCCACCAGCTCGCCTGCACATTCACTGTCGTCATGTTCTGCGATGCAGTTTATTCACTTGGACCAAAATGCACGGTTCCGTTTTCTCAAACAACCGTTACATCTGGCAAGTCACTGGCAGGGATTCTTTTTCTTGCCCAGGCCTCCCGGCTCGAGCTTCATATCTTAGAACACACTTCGTCGTCTCGCGAGCTTGGAGCGTGTATGCGCAGCCAAAGCACGGCGGATGGAGCGAATGTGGAAACCGGTCATCCAAATGAGACGTCCTGTGATGTGCCTGTGCTTGTCGTGCCGGTTCCCACCAGTGGCTCGCGCACTGAACGCGCCACTCAGAAGCTCTCAAGATAGCGAGTTCATACCCGAATGCATTCGTTAGAGGTGCTGCAAATGCCTGAGAACACAAGCAGGCACAAAGTGTTTTTTGTCATTTGTTTATAAAAATTATTGTCTTACCAAACGCCGGGTATTCCACAAATCGCTAAGATTTGTGCAAAACACTGGCAGATCCAAGGCGACATTCCCCTCCATACAGGAGGGAGTGGTCGCTTGTTGCTCTGCCCCAGTCACAGCCACAACCATAGCATCCACTGCCTATAGGAAGTGGCCCAGGAGCACCTGAAGGAAAGCCCTTCAGGAGCTTCTGGGAATCCAGGGAAGCCCCAGCTACCTGGGGCTTCCCTCAATTAGGAATTTAGACTCTTGACGACCCAGCTTGATGTAAAACACTAGGCCTCCCGACGCCATCCCGACTGCAGACAAGGGGGCTCAGGCCGGGGGGCAAGTAGGCGAGGTTGGCACAGTCCCTTTCAGGAAGGCGCCGAGTCAGGGTTGCTCGTTCTTCGTCGACGCGTGTAGGGGTTAGCCACGCACAGAACGGCTCGGAGGCATCTGCAGCTGGAGGCGGGGGCCTGTAGTCCACGAAAGCCAGGATGGTTGTCTACACCAGGTATTCAATGTTGTCATAGTCGGCCCATAAAGATACATGTTGTAACGGGGGTGACTGAGGAACAATGCGAGCAACCCTCTCCGACTCAGAAGGAGCTTGCACTTATTGATTTAACAGTTCCTGAATGACCCGGATATACTCCACAAGGACATCATCTGGGTGTTGTGTGCGACGCTCGATTTCTCGCTCGGCGCGGGACTCGTATCCCCGTTAAAGGAGCTCCTCTCGGAAGCTGCGGCGCAACGCCTCGAGGTATGGAAAGTTTGCAACACCCACCATCGTCTCGCACTCACAGGCAAGGCAAGCGGCAGGATCCGCTTCAGCACGTAGGCTTCCGAGGAACTGGACGCTTTTGCGTAGACGTCCAGCTCCGCCAAGACGTCGGTGGCGTACTTGCGGTCATCGAGCCCCGTAGCTGGGGTCTACGTTGCCTCTGGCCGCGATCTCAGCCAACGACGGACCGGAGCCCTACTCCGACTCCGTATCGCTGGAGTCCTCCTCATCCTCGGCTCGCAGCTTGGGAGGCATGAGCAAGGAAACGAAAATGCAAGGCAAAACAAGAAAAAAGCAGACACGCGAAGCGAACGTTAAAAAGCAATTGATTGCTAATAACGTTTTCTATTCGAAGGTATCGAGTGCGTACGCGCGGCGAGAAAAACGGGGCCGAGGCTTAGACCGTTGTCGACGCCGATCGCAAATTCCGTGATTGGTACGTTGTACTCACTTGTTCCTTGTCACCCCCATTGTTTTCTACCGCATAATGGCGCATACTATGTAACGCGAGTTGTAGCAAAGCCGGATTGAGGCATAACGAGTCGAAATCTTAGTTGCTCCTCACGCTGCTCTGCCGACCCTGCTGCTTGCGTACGGCGGCAAACAGACTTGACGACGGTCTCCATCGACATGCAGCAACCACACTGGCACCTTAAAACAGAAAACCGTCATCAACTACACGTGTGTGTTTTATAATATAAGCGTATTACCTATCAGTTTGTGTTTCCAAGCCGCTGGGTTCCATCCTCGGGTAAGTCTTCTGCGTCCGGAGTCCGCTGTCGATGCCGAAGACACTTCTCAGCGCCGTTGACCGCCGTCATCTTTAGTTTGCGGCGCATTCGAGGCTTCGGCGTCGCGCGTAGGAGTGCGTCGTACGCGATGGACCTGATATCTGCCTTCCGCTGAAGAATTTTCATACGACGACACCACGATCGATAAATATTTCTAAAATGAGTCCGCCGAATGCGCACACATTCTAGAAAATCAGTCCGCCGGGAAGCTGTCACTCGTGATTGGCTGGAGCACGCCTTCCCTCTTTACCTTCCCGTCCGACAGCGCCCCTGGTGTTCTGCGCCACGGCTCAAAGACCGATCTTTGTTTCGATTTTTAATAAGAGAATCGGCCGCCCTTGAATGTAATTTTGGGATTTTTAGGATGCTCAAAGCCCGTAGATTGAGTTATGACAATAAATAAAGGATCCAAGAATTCATTTCAGTGCCCCTTTAATGTAAGTTCAATTCCTCTGTCTTTTTTTTTTCTTAATAATTTCGTTCTTCTTTCAAGTTTAATAGCGTACGAGCTTGTTTCTATGAACGAATATATATAAGTCCGATTCCTTTATGCCCTTCAGTTCATTAAGCTTGGACTGAGAAATAAAGCGTGGTGTTGATATTCTAAACCATACATGCGTGTAACAAATTTGGATGTGGAAAGTATAATGCACTATATCGCCGAATTCTCAAAAAACAACGTGTTAACTTCTAACAGAAAATTACAACGTTGTACGGAGTAGCGGTCGCTGTGATGTTTTTATTCCTTATCTAGCTGACTCTATTCAATGTTACTTGAAAAGGACGTACTGCTGGAGGTTAGTTAATTTTTTAACCAAAATGTATCAAATGTATGCAAAATAAATCAATTACAACTTTAAATAAGAAGAAATTACAGAGAAGATGCAAGCGAGCTTGTGAAGTTTCAACATTGTAAAACCCGAGACGTAGGACAAAAAGAAGAAGAAAAAGGGGACAACAAAGACACAGGTCTCAATTTGAGGCCTGTGTCTGTGTTGTCCCCGTTTTTTCTTCTCCTTTTGTCCTGCGTCTCGGGTTTTACGATGTTAAATAGAAAACTCCTGAATGCCTCAGAACGGCATCCGAAGTTTCGATAAGAAACTTAGCTTCCTCATATAACTCTAAAAAAATAAGGCTTTTCACATCATTTTTTTTTTTTCTGAGAGCCCGAAGGCAATGCAGATCGAGAAGAGTCGACTATGTACACAATACAGATAATATAGTCCGATATCGCTTGGCACTCTAAATCTTGACAAAGCTTTTTTTTTTATGTCTTAGGTTATTATTTTTATTATTTTCGCGATTATATGTATCTTGAGGGTTTAATGACATTAAGCTTTATTTATATGCTATTGTAAGTGTCATCAAACTAGTTATTCGTCAAGCCTTATTGCTATATCACAAGCGTCTCTAATTCATCTGAAACATTTGGGGCAAGTGTTCGTTTGGAGCTAAATTAATTCTCCTGAATCTCAAGAGTTTTCTTTACTTTTCTTAAGGACTGCTTTGGAGAAAGAATCATCATTCCTTATCCACAGGGGTGCTACCTGACGGTGCCATTAAATTACCTTCTTATAGAACAAGCTCATTCTAAACTCCTCTTTCAGAAATGCCTTATCGATAATTAGCCTTCTAGAAATAGATGCATAAATCTAAATAAATGCCAAGGGCGCTTCTTTACAGCGGAGCTCACCATTTTCGTTTTCAGATCTGCCTTGCGCGTATTGCACGAGTGGAATAGCGTGCCACTGCGCTTACCAGGTTCTCCAAATATTTCTAAATTTGTCTGATTTAATAGTATTATATGTCGATCAGCAAGCTTCTAATTAGAGCCGTATGTTTACTTTCACTAATTAAAAAAGTGAATTTACACATTTCAGTTAATTATCCCACTTATCACGGCGATTAGCCCTCACATTATGTCCTCCTGGCCGTATATATCTCACCTGTAAAAACCAATTTAGTGAACATTTAACGGCTTTTTTTTATAAACATGTTTTAGATAAAATTAAACATCCATTATATTGGCTCGGTTATATACGCGTTCCACTAATTACACGCGAAACAATCAATAAAACTCTACATATGGAACGTCGTTGGCTATTATTATATTATGTTATACCATCCCCCCCCTCTCCTTTTCCCGAGCTCGCAAACAAGTGCCCGTCCTTGCAACGACTCCTAAAACGGAATATTTTCTCCAGAAGGAAGTTTTAGAATTGACCGAGGGAACGCCTCTTCGCATCGTAAACGGCCAGTGCACTAGCCAACAGAAGTTGGATTCAAGTCGTTACTTCCGGTCGTTTGAATCCACGTTTCCGGTCTATTTGAGCTGCGAATCTTACGGAGAAAGGAGGTCGCCCCAATGGCGACGCCGCTTTGAATTAAATACTTCATTTCTTCTCTTTTTCTTGGATTGCTACTGTCCGGGCTGTCCGATTCCGTCCTGTAAATCAGGGATTCCGGACGAGAGCAAGGAACGTTGAGTGGTTTATAGGGGTATTGTCTGTTTCGCCTTATGATGCACCACAATGGACGCTACTATAAAGTTACTGAAAGCCCTAAGAAACGCAGATTCATGCTTCTTGTTCGTGATTGGTTAGGATCGTGTTTAGGATCACGCCTCGTGTATCGTGTTTGGGGTCTTTGGCTTTCTTCTTGGCTGATCCAGGGGTCTGGTTGGCAGCAAAGCCATACGTACGTTCACGCCGCCCTGTTTCTTAACAGCTTGGTTACCTAATCACGAATGTCGGCACTGCTGCCGTTCATTACCATTTTAACACTGCCACAGAGAAATGAGCTGACCTAATGGACACATCAGATGGCCGTAAATTAGAAGTGAGAGCAACAAACAACATCTGGAGGCCAAATTATTGCTTCGTTTAATTTTCGTTCCAATTGGAAATTTTGAAAACAATTTCGTTCTATCTTTTATGAAAAAAAAGAAACTCGTCCATTTGGGACCTTGGTACTGACATATTTACATGCGCAGTTGAAGCGATTCAAAATAGATTTGTTCGCTTTATAATTAGTATCATCGCACTGCCAGCGTAACATTAATGAAATCTGATTTCAAACTACCTAACCTCAAATCCGTTTGCGTTTGTTTCACAAAATTTTTCATAGATTATTACGGAAAAAGCTACTTAATTCCTTGTACAGATCATCGCCTCTCGATCACCAATACAAAATACAAGATAGGCATATACCATCGTGTTGAACTACCACATTTCACCGTTCATTCATACCCCGGACCACGCTTTCCTGGAAATACTTTCCAGCGTGTGTGGTAACTTCTGTCTGAAACGCAAACCCCACCAAACCTGCTTAAAAAAAAAAAATCGTTTTTAAAGTGTTTTTTTTACAATGTCACATATTTTAGTATTTTCTTAACAGCTGAATATTCGCATTCTTCGAATTTGTTGTTTTTCTTTCGTTTTTGTTTAACATACCTGTCACCCCCCCCCCCCCTCTGCAGAGCCCTCGTGGCCCTAAAGGTATTTGAAATAAATATATAATACAATTAATAATTAATGCTAGAGGGTTAAGCTGTAAGTGACTTGAGCCATCCTAGCGAATCCAGCATTATTAATGTGTCACCTGACTGCTGTTTATGGTAGGGTGGATCAGAGTACAGCGACGGTTTTGTCGGATCGGTGACCCGTTTGTTTAACCGGTGACCCATATGGACACATTTAGGTAAGGTCTTCGTGCACCTCGGAGGGAACCCTGTTGAGCTTGTTAAAAAGCTGCCCGTTTTTTGTCTTTTGCGTTAGTACCAAGAGGAGACAGGTTTTATGGTGTTTCCTGGGAGAGCCATACGACTCGAACGCTTTGCAAGCATGGCAGAATTTAGTTGACGTTAATCAGTAAACCGTTTTTCACATTCACGATATTTATATGTACGCCCACTCCCTTGCGTATTAGATAACTATTGCGGGGCATCAAGGAAAGTAAATTATGACGATAACGGGGATAATAAATATGAAGACAATACCAAGCGTCAAAAACCCGAAGGGAGATTCGCGTCCGGAAGAGGAGTTGCGCTACCTCTCCAACTTTCAACGCGATTCATCTGAGTAGGGGAACTGGAAGGAAAGGAAGCGCAAATCCCCTTCTGAACGCCAACTGTACTTCAAGTTTTCGCCGCTGCGTGAGGAAGGCCTCAGCCAGCATGCGCAGAACTCTCCTTAAAAACAGTCCAATTGTTGAAAGAAAAGCAAAATTACTGGTTGAAGAGCCCAGTCGTTAAGTTTACGACCTGTTACAGAAATGCCTTATATCGCGAACCCTGTTTTTTTTTTAGAGCGCAGCTCCTTGGCGCCCGTTTCCGGCTTGAGCCGCGTCGCCATCGCCGTCAGCGTAACCGCGCGTTGCATTATGGGACGTTTCCCATAATGACGTCACAGGTGACGTCACGTGTGACGTCACGAGGGTCCATGAGGGACGTCACGGAGGTCACTCGTGAAGATCACGACGAAGATCACGACCTTCACAGTAATGGTCACGCGAAAATCACTACTTTCACGTGACCTTCACTCGTGAAGGTCACGACCTTCACGAGTGACGTCATGAGGGTCACGAGTGACGTCACAAGGGAGGAGGGAGGGAGGGGGGAGGAGGAGGGAGGAGGAGAGGGTACGGAGGAGGAGGGGCGTACCTTCTTTTTGTACCCTCCACTCCTCCTCCTCAAGAGCTGCGCTCTAATTCGGCATTACAGGGAATTGTAAACGGCTTTCATTTTCTTGTTTTCTTAATTTTTTGCTTGCTTACGTGAATCTGTTTTTGATGATTTTTGTCATGTGCCCCCTGCATCGTAATATTTAACAGCAAAGCAGGGATAAGTGTAAATAAAATAATAAATGCTCGCTTGCTTTCAAACTGCTCAAAAATGTCATGTGTTCTTCAGCATGCACCTTGAAGAGCATTGTCCGCCTTCAGAATTATTCTTAGGAATTATCTTGAAGAGCGTCTGATACCGCGTAATAAGAGAGAGGGTACCAGGAAACACTTGTAAGAATGTTTTGGTGACAACTTTAACAACCACGCTCCTGCCAACACCTTCTACAAACAACAGCCTGCGCGCCCGCTTCGTGACGTCACTGTAGTTAAAATGTCGGTTTAGAAAGATGTCGTAGTTAATTTCGTTTTTATTTAAAAACAGGACTAACGTTTTGGGAACACAGACAAACCCTTTATGGCTGGAGCAGAACACGCATCCTGCCACAAGGCATCACTTTTCCCTTGAGCATATTGTTGAGAAGAAAGCTAGTCGATGAGGTGAGGGTACATTTAAGCACTGCTTGACGTGTCGGGTCGCTTGCACAAGTGTCCAACTCTTCGATCTCTGCCAGCGTAGTCAGTGTCAGGTTCCTGACAACTTTTTGTTTATCACATAACCGCAATAACTGAGCAATATTCTGGGGCAACATAAGCTTGTTCACAAAACCTGCAACCACATTGACGAACAATTGTGTTGGAAGGTGCAGTACTTATCGACTCAAAACATCCGCGAGATGATGAACCACTGCAACGTGAGAAAGTGTCTTCTCCAAAAGAAAATGTTTTCTTTTCTGCAGTATTCACACTTGAATTTTTTTACATTTTACAGCCGCAGAGGTGAAGGATCCAACTGCGTTAAGTCCTTATAGGAGCCTCGGACGATCCAGCTACTAAATCATAGTCGGCGATGTCGAAGGCAAGAGCTAGAACACAAAGCAAAATACTCTGCGCAAAAAACTCGCGTGCTAAAAGCAAGAAATATATATATATATATATATATATATATATATATATATATATATATATATATATATATATATATATATATATATATATATATATTTCAAGATGATTTTGCAGAGGTTACTCGTTCAAAGATACCAGTGTTGTACACGTTCCTCAAAAATGGAACGAAAGCTCGTTCCTCGTTCCTCCTGATTTTTGGAACGCGTTCCCGTTACAAGTTCCATCGGTGTAAAAGGAACTCGTTCCCGTTACAGTTAAAAAATGGAACGCATCGTTACATATACGTTACTTTTGTATTTTGCTGATTACCACATTTAGTTAGATCAAGCAAAGCTTTTTTTATCTATCCCATCAAATGGGTACATACAAATTTATATGCCGTGATGGAAGGGCACCAGAAGAAGAAAACAAGCGGAATCGAGGTGTTATTTGCTGATATATTGAAGTTTAAAAATCTCAGCTTTTAACCATATTCATATTTGTGATGAACAATTCAGACGAGCCAAATGTATTGCTACCCCACATGGCACGAGCGTTTTAGAACAATTTCACACGTTTCAATCTAACAAAGTCTCTTGTTCAAACTCAACAACAGTTGCTTCTCGATGTTGCTGTCCGGAAGACGAGCAAGTGAAGGAGAGGGTAGGGCTTTTGGAAGGTCAGTCTTGGAAACTACCAGTTCTTCTTCGTGAAGGTTGGATTCGTTGTTCAGTTTGAAGGCGAGGGACAAGGGGAGAAGGAATCAAGGTTAATTTTTGTGCATCTTTTAAGTGACCAATATTCAGGATACAAGGGTGCGTTCGATGTCTGGTAGCCTGTGATTTTGTTGTAACTGTAGGTCTCTTTATGGAAGTTGAGAAATGGCTTTAGTCGGCCTTAGATTTCTGTGGGAATGAGGACTCGTGGAAGGGGGGGGGGGGGGCTAAGAAAGTAGCTGAGTTTAAAACGTCCCTCTTTCTGTGTCTTTTCTTGCGACTATAAGGTTTGCTTTTTGTACCGCAGTCTCGGGCACTCAAAAAATAATCAATGTCCACTAGCTATCCGGCACCCGACTGTCACCAAGCGAGGACCACACAAAATAAGCCCTAAGATAAGTAGCCAAAAAGTTAACAAGTTAAAAACAATATGTTCGTGAAGATATAGTTTTTATACTTTTAAAATTTCCCTGTTACAAATAAAATAAAAATTACCCCACTGAACGAAAAAAAGGAACGCCGTTACTCTTTCCGTTTCAGTAAAAATGTAACGAGTTCCCGTTCCAGTTCCACCGATGTAAAATGGAACGGCGGCGTTCCTTCGTTCCTCCTAAAAGGAACGCGTTCCAGGAACGCCGTTCCTTGGAACGTCGTTCCGTACAACACTGAAAGATACCTACCAATTCTCCAGTATAGAGCGGAGTTGTTTGCTACACTAACATCCTTCCAGAAGCAATGTAATTTTGGAAGTGCAAGGGTACAGCTATAAAACAAAACGCTGCCAAACCAACATACATCCGAAGAGCTCATAGCTTGAGCGTCTTTTCTCCGAAATTTTCCAAATCCATTGGATACTTCGTTGTTCAACGGCTTGGAAGGGAAAATACGTGGATTTTCGTTTCTCCGGAATAATTTCTCCCGACACAAGAGCACCACAGCACTTATAAGGCATTCGTCTTTACATTCACACACACGAAAACACTAGAGATTCCGGTCGCCAACAGACGCTGTGGATACGCATGCGTCTTGTCTACGCATTTTCCGCGTCTTTGTACGTTTCCCGATTGCGCAACTAATGTCTGGCTTTGCGTCACTTGCAAGGCGCCGGCAGTCTGATGAAGTTGCTCTGTCACGTTGTGTAATCTTTTCTTTTTCTTTTTTTTTTATTAGGTTAAATTGGTACCACCCATAACACACTTCCATCTTTGACGTTCAGACCAAATGCAACGGGGCTGATGGCGCATAAAAAAAGGGAAAAATTATAGACGTTTACAAATCTCTGTAATTCGAAATTAGAGCACAGCTCTTGAGGAGGCGGAGAGGGGGATGCGGAGGGGAGCGTATGCCCCTCCTACTCCGTACTCTCCCTCCTCCTATTCTTTTCCCCTCCTCGCCTTCTTCTCCTCATCCATCCCATCCTCCTCCAATTGTTTTCCCACTAAATTTAGCGAGGAAAATGATGTCCCATGTCTTGGTGTCAAGTCAGCAATGAACAAATTCAATTTCTCCGCTAGATTTAGCGGAAAATTGACGTCACGTGACCTCAGCACCAATCTAACTCCCCGCGAGATTTAGCGGGAAATTGAATTGGTGCTGAGGTCACGTGAAGTGAATTTTCCCGCTGAATCTAGCGGGCCGGTTACGCCAGCGGCGACGCCGACGCGGCGAAACCCGGAAAGGGGCTCCTAAGAGCAGGGCTTTAAAGAGTATTTTTGGGGCTATTCGGAGTAGTTCGTCAGCATGGTCGCAGATGCTGGGAGGTAGAAACCCTCTGCCGGCTCTCTTTGATTCGTTTAGGAGCAGTGCCGTAGCAAATGTAACAAAGAAGCCCGCAGGCTTTAGTTTCTAGAAAGTGTTGCCCTGAGCACTGACGCGTCTTTTTCGATTGGCCTGTGGAAGGCGTTTTCAGCATGCGCCGAGCACTCTTCCGCGGAATAGCTGACGGCCGCGCATGCGTCCTCAGCCCAGTGACTCAGCATTTTTCGCTGGTATGAAGAATACTTGAGAGTTCTGCATATTCTTTGAAAGCCGACTGGTCTGACTGGTCACAATTTAGAAAATAAAGAAAGTTGCCACATACTGGTGCTGGTGGCGCAAGCTACCACCGTCATAAATGTTGCAGCAGTTGGCAGCCATCCATCCATCCTATAATGGCAGATTTAACTACAATGCATAATAGAGTCGTTCAATTTTCTCGCACCTCCTGCACCGGCGCGCAAAGGTGTATCGCAGTCTACTTCCGGTATATGTGTTGAGATACGACCGGAAGCGTACACCGCCCTAAACCTTTCTGCATCGGTGCAGGAGGGGGGGGGGTAAGTAAATTAGCCTAATGTTCTCGAAGATATGTGCTTCACAGGGGAGTGCGAATACTGCTTTCCATTCAAATAGCGCTGCGACATTAATAGACCTCATACCTAAGACCTAACGGATTTTAGAGCGCAGCTCTTAGGCGCCGTTTTCGGCTTGAGCGGCGTCGCCGTCGCCGTCGTCGTCGCCGTCGCCGTCGGCGTCGCCGTCGGCGTAACCGCGCGGTGCATGATGGGTAATTTTCCCGCTAAATTTAGCGGAAAATTTTCCCCGCTAAATCTAGCGGAAAATTTTCCCCGCTAAATCTAGCGGATAATTTTCCCCGCTAAATCTAGCGGAAATTTTCCCGCTAAATCTAGCGGAAAATTTTCCCGCTAAATTTAGCGGAAAACTTTCCCTCAAATCTAGCGGAAAAATTTTCCGCTAAATCTAGCGGAACATTTTCCCCGCTAAATCTAGCGGAAAATTTTCTCCGCTAAATCTAGCGGAACATTTTCCCCGCTAAATCTAGCGGAAAATTTTTCCCGCTAAATCTAGCGGAAAATTTTCCCCGCTAAATCTAGCGGAAAATTTTCCCCGCTAAATCTAGCGGAAAATTTTTCCTGCTAAATCTAGCGGGAAATTTTCTCCCGCTAAATCTAGCGGGAAATTTTCCTCGATAAATCTAGCGGAAAATTTTCCTCGCTAAATTTAGCGGAATATTTTCCCCGCTAGATTTAGCGGGGGAACTCCCCCTCCCTCCTCGAGGTCACGTGACCCCCAGGCCACGTGACCCCCCCCTCCCCGAGGTCACGTGACCCCCCCCGTGCCTTCCCCTCCTCCTCAAGAGCTGCGCTCTAATTCGGTGTTACAGGGCAGTTGTAAACGGCTTTCATTTTTTGTTTTGCTCTACAGTTCTTCGTTGCCAGACAACTCAAAAAAACAAAAAAACAACGTGTTTTTTATTTTGAATTTTTTTGCAGTGTTGAAGTTGGGAATCAGGCTGTGCCATTTGATTTGAAGCAGAATTTGCACATCCCTTGTGCTTATTTCTTCAGGTTACCTCGCAGCGCCTAAGAAGGCAATATTGCGAGAGAGCAATGCGAATACACGAGCAAATGTACAAAAGCATATGGCGCGATCACATGGGAACGCAAAACAAATATGTAGTAATTACAAAATACTCAATTGAAGAGTGGCGTGATCATGAGAACGCTCGCATCAGTTAAAAAGGTCGGCATTTAAGATAATACCGAAGAACAAGAGTTGTAGATGTGATGTAGATTGTGTCTTCCGCTAGAGAGTTCCAGTCGGTCGTTGTAGATGAGAAAAGGAGGTTTTAAATACATCCCTTCTACACTGGTACTCTCTCACTTTTTTTAGTGATCTCTCCTTCCTGATGTGAAGTGGGAGGCAGCATATTGTTAGCTTTATTTATTCCGAGGTAATTCTGAAAGATGCTATGATACAAATTTAATCGCATAGACATCCTTTTGTGGGCTAATGATATTAAATTCAGCTCTCTTTCCAACCGGGCAACACTCGATCTAAAGTTGTAGTTGCTTGCTAGAAACCGAGCTGCTCTGTTTTGTACTTTATCGAGTTGGTGCACAAGATAGGCCTGGCTGGGGTCGAGGAAGCATTTGCGTTCTCTAAGATAGGTCTAACATAGGTGACATATAAAGCGCTTTTAATTTTCGTAGGCAATCTCTGAAGTTTAATTTAATAAAGTTAAGTATCCGAGTTGCTTTTGCGGTTTGTAGTCCACGTGTTTTGTCCAAATAAGGTTCTCTGAAAAATATGCGCCAAGGTATTTTACATCTGATACTGTCGCCAAAGAATTTCCGCTGATGTCATATGTAATTAGGACAGGCATGCGCTTGCGCATAAAACTTCCGTGATTATATTTATCTATGTTCAACTTCATGCCCCCTTTTCTAGCACTCAGGTGAGATACGACGGATGTCATCTTGTAATGCCCAACAGTCGGCCATTCATCGAACTTCACAATAGACTACACAGACATCCGCATAGAGCCTTACTGTTGATTTCCGTGAGTAAGTGATGCCATTCATAAAAACTTAAAAAAAATAGTGGTCCCAATACTGATTCTTGTGAAACTCCGTATGTGACTTAGATGCGGGCTGAATACTTGCTTTTGGTTAAAACGGATTGCTTTCCCTGCTTTACATAATCGGTCAACCATGCGACAATGTTAGTCGGAAAGTTTAATATTAGAAGTTTGTGGATCTTAAGCTCATGAGACACTGCTTTGTAGTAAGTGCTGCCTAACGTTATATGAAATTTAGAAAAAAAAGTATACTACTTTGTGAAGAGATTCCTAAACCAGACGACTATTTGATATTTGTCTAGTTTGATAACTGCGTGGTATTTATGATCGAGAATCGTTTCTCTTCAATAAATGTTCCTAAAGTATAATGTAAAATACAAGAATCGTAATGCACCGAGAGAAACCAAATTGACTTAAGGGAAGCTGAAACAGTTCTTGAAAAAAACGAGTTAGAGGTGAATTCTGGTGTATTTTTATCCCGTGAATCTGAATATCACATTCGTTTTC
>JAZHYW010047636.1:0-25354 GCA_037355805.1 Ixodes ricinus | reverse complement strand
GATGCCGACATCGGCTCCTATATCAACCAGAAATCGCAGTTTGGAGTTTTAATTGATCACGAAAAAGAAGCGGGTGGGGGCGTGGGCGTTGCGACTAGCCACTTCTAGTGAGGCGCTGAGCAGTTTTCCGATGCCGTGCATGGTGCGTGAAATTTCTAGGCTTTGGTGCCAAACTGCCAGCGGTACCAGCAAATTCCTGCTGGAGGTGAGCCAATTCGGCATGGCGAAGCTGAAGATTCGTCTTGAAGGGGGTCTTGATCCTTGTCGGGATTTAGACCCAGTCACAGCTACGAGCGCGTTCACTTGCGCAGTCAGGCGGCTCATCTGCTCGCGAATGCCATCAAGAGCAGTTGGGCGGGGAATTTCAGATGTTGAGGATCTTGTGTCTGACTTCTGGGGGTTTGAAGCAATCGTAGAGATGGTTGGAGAGGCTACTTCAAATGACGCTGTCCGCGAGCTGAGCTAAGGAGTCGATAGAAATATTCGTTGTTGGTGCGAGACACCATCCTCACGTTTGCTGACAACCGTTGGAGGAATAATTCCTTGAGAACCGAAGGAACAAACGTGGTTGCGGAGTCTCCGGGCAGTTGTTGCAGGTGGCGAATGATTTGCGACGGTGTTCTGTCACCGAGTTCTTTGACGTCAGCAACTGCTGTAGCCGTCGTTGCTCAGAAATAGAAGTTCGTCTCACCAGTTCAACTTTTAGAGTGTCATAAGAATTCTGAGGTGGCGGAGCGAAGATGATGCCTCGCACCTCTGTCCCAATTTCCGATGACAACACTGCGATGATGTGGTGGAATTTGCGAGTAGCCCGTGATCTTTGCTGTGGTGAATTGAGCTTCCACTTGGGCGAACCACGAGAGAGGATCGGATGGCCAGAACTGTTGAACCCGAAGACGAACAGCCGCGACATTTTCGTGCGGTGGTCCGACAGTTATTTTAGGGCTGCTGTCGGTGAGGACATTTATGAATGATCGCGTCAACGGGTCACCAAATATGTAGGAACCAAAGACTTGGCACTACATATTTATGTACATTATTTACAGAGTTTAACAGGATCCGCGATGAGACTGATCGTCGAAATCGTTGAGCGTGCTCTGCCGCCTAGCTCGTGAATCGCAGTCCTTTTTAACGCGAAAGCATTAACTGTCCCTTGGAGCGAAGCCGGCGTTGCCTGTAGCAGCGAAAAACGGCACCTAAATTCCCATTGGCTGAGCGAAACGGCACCTAAATTCCCATTGGCTGAGCAAAACGGTACTTAAATTCCCCGCCAGCGGGGGCACTCAAGGTTAAAGAAGAGGCGCCTCAAATATAAAAACACTCAAAAAAAGCACAGCAACGCAGATGCTTCTACATGGAAGCCGTTGTGAAGCTGGCGGGGTTCACCGCGCCTGCGTGCAGTGATATCACCGTCGGAGCGCTGTGTGGAAAAGTGAAGTCGCGACGCGCTGCTTGCAGAAATGCGGATAGCGGTCTTAAGTGTCTCTACTTATTGCCAAATTTTTGTCGTCTCCGTTTTCACTACCGCGGGCGAACAATCCGTCTATGCCCAAAAGTCCAATCAACAGAAGATTACAGTTATTAAAAATATAATCTCAGGATGGGACACTGATAATGATGTAGCTACGTGGGACATCATCATCGCTGTTAGATCGCAGGCTCACTTTTGAGGGCTAACATTTCTGGCTGCGTCATTCACTGAGCCTTTTTCATTGATAGCAGTGGACTGATCTCCAAATGCTCTGCGGAAAATGAGATTCACGGATATTTGTGGAATATAAAATGTTGAGTGTTAGAGGCGTTTCAGTAATAACGTGTATAGTAATATATAAGATTTCTTGAAACTTGAGCACAAAAGAAAAGTGATCTTCCATCGAGGTCGTGGGATCCCTGAAAGTACACCGCACCTTTAATTTCCCACAGTGCACACAGACAGTCAATTGTCGCGTTTTACATAATTAACATAGCGAAAACGGAGACCAAAAAGCAATGCCCTGCAAAAATGCAATCTGCAAAAATACCTTTTTTTATATTTTTGCGTGAGGACGTTATTTTTGTCCTGTGAGTTGCTAGGTTCCTTATGTCGATTTTGATGATTAAAAATGCATGGTGTCTCGCACTGGAAAGTGGACGCGCAGGCTTAGTTGATAAGCTAGTGCGTCAATAACTCGAGCAAATACGGTCGATTGTCACAGATGTCTGGTGAAAAATGCAGGAATAGATAAGAAAACTCCAGGTTCAAACTCGTGCAAACTTGCGCTGCATCGATGTCCGCGTAAACACGGAATCGAGCGCTAGTGTGACTGACTCGATACTGCGTGCTACGGCTGCATTTATATAATCTCTACGTTCACTAAGGTTGTACGCCCGAACACATACAAACTGTCAGTGCGCGATGCTTCCTTGCAGAGAAGCAACGAATGATAAAATTAAAATTACATAACGGTTAGTTCTCAAACCGACCTCTAGCGCTAAGTTTGGGCGGAGAGTGAGCGTTCGGCAATCGCGTAAACCCTTACTTGGTGCGATAGAAGCAACAACAGAAACGAGAAACGCAATTGCATGTAGGATTCGCAATCAGCCATAAATGGCGATGCGTCATCCGCAACCAATAGGCGCGCTAACGGCACAATCAATCGATGGTGGTACTTGGGCAAATGGGAATATCCTGCTCTTGAGACGAGAGAACACAGTGACGTCATGTATCGGGTAGTCCTGGAACAGTTCCGATTTTACCATATTTCTATATTTTTGACGCATAGCTTTGTTTAGTGGGATTAAAATAATTTTGACAATGTCAAATACGACCATTTCTCATAAATAGCGCGTAGATTTCATCTCGCAGAATACTGCAAAACATTTTAATATAGACTCATGTATTGAAGCAAGAAGGAAGTGTTCCAGGGCATCCTAATTATAGGTGGCGCCGGTGTACCGGCTCTCTCGTCGTAAGCGGCCGCTAGATGTCGAAATACACCCAGTCACACTCAAACGCAGATGCGTGGACTAGCCTTTAGCTTAGATATAATATTTTAGTGGAAGTCCCCAAGCTGGAGAAGACTTATGCGAGAATATATGGACTTTACCTGAAGATGAGCGCAACTAGCGCCCTCTACCCACCGGGCAATGAAGTTTGGTTTGACAAGGGGCGCCGTGTTATGGGGAATTTTCGCAACTCAGAGACGACCCGCGGCCGCCATCATCTCGAGCTCAAATATCCGAGCGCCGTTCCGAACTGTGACGCAACACTCGTTTCCAATCACTCGCTGACCCAACCTTCCCGAAGTTGCCTTTTTGGCCACCAGCCGCGCTGACTAGCAGCCGACCGAGGCGCCTCCTGTTCACTGCCCTTGGTCCAGTGTTGGCAGCTAATGCGTTACAAGTAACTGAATTACACGTAACGCGTTTCCCTCTTCTGTAACGTAGTTACGTTCTCGTCACTATTTCAAACCACTAACGGCAAACTTAATTACGTTACGTGTTTCGTGTAACGGGCTACGTAGTTACGTTACTCGTTACCACTTTTCCCCCAAAACCTTGAAAAAAAAGTAGACTTAAATTTTGTTTGTGTCATTATGTCCGGACGCAGCCGACGCTACAAGCTGATAGAACCGATCAGACAGAGTCAAAAGGGCGCCTCATGGTGTTCCTCATGTTTCTGTAGGTGTTCTATCATGGCTGAACTAATCATAAACAAAAAAAGGCGCAGTGATTCGCGTTTTTGGCGCTCCGTGATTGGTCCGATTAGCTCCTATCGTTGCCTGCGTCTGGAATCAAACTGAATCGAAGTATAATTACGTGCCATTTGTCTGGGCTTCCCACGCTCCACAGCACTGTCTTGTTTTTAACATTTTTGAGGCGCCAAGTCATATAATTATTGCTAATCATCCCACATGCTTCGAAATTTCGCTTGCCTTTTCCCTGCGCAAAAAAGTCCCTTTCAAAAAAAGTTTCTACATTTTTTGTTACAGTGTTGAAAAAACGATGTTGCACACACAAAAAAAAATACGGATGTTGTCAATTTTTAAATAAAAACTAACGACAAAGTAACGTGCGTTACTTTAAACGGTAATGGTAATCGCGTTCCTTTTATTTTGAGGTAACGTGGGTCGCTAACGCATTTCTTTTGTTTTATAAGTAAAGAGTAACGTATTTCGTCACTTTTTTAGGCAATATCTACAACACTGTCTGGGTCGATAGGGCACTGATGGCAGCTGAAAAAACCCGCCCAGTCTGAGATTCGACCCTGCGACCTTTCTCGAGACTATTGAGGTCCTACCGACTGAGCTAACCAGGAGCTAGCAGGAAGTAGGGAAAACGGTTATTTAACTGTTGCCCAGTCTTCACCTTCGCCACGGCAAGGGTGGGGTCAGACATTAATGATTAGACATCATGATTTTTAACGGAAGTCCTTTAAAACACCTTCGGTGGCTACTGAGTCAACTCGTTAACACACATTCGCTCTACTTACTGCAAGCGCGCGGTTCGCTCAGTTTGTAGAATGGTTCATTTGTCTTGGCTGCGAAGCGTCGTAATTGAAACCCAAAGAAAGCGTTTTTTTAGCGGCCACCTGTCTCCTAGGGGCGCATGTGGTGGTTCTATTTCAGGTAAAACCAATTTATCTTTGCATAGCCTTCAGTTGGTCATCTGTGGTACGCCCTCCGAAGGTTTGCAGAAACAAAAATTATGATAAATCGTCAAGTCATTGAGCAACAGCAGTCACCCAATGGCTCGTCCCGCGGCTAACCGTGTAGTTGCATTCAAAGGCGACTGGACTAGTCTAAGCCACAGAAGCACAATATTGTCCTAAATACCTACCTTTTCAAGAAATGCGTCCTTCATCTTAATGGGCATCTCGCTGTGATCCCCTTGTCCGAAACCGTGAACTATGAGCACCAGGCTCTTCCTAGTGCCGAATTCTTGCTCTAAGGTTCCGTTAGGCGAAGATTCAGAAATTTCAACTGCTTCGTCTTTGTGTTGCTTTGAATAAAGGTTGAATTTTGTGCCGACTCTCTCGGGAGAGCTTGGGAGGCCGGTGGGAAGAGTCAGGTTGCTGCCTTTTGTAAAAGCATTCGACTTTAGGATAACACACAGTATCAGAACCACCCAATAGATTCTGAGCCACCTGTATAATAGGAAATATATCAAAGTCAGTCCTTTGTTTTTGTTTTAGGCAGCTCCACTAATTATACTTAGACGTTTTGCTAGAAACACAAACTGAAGCGTTTTATTGCGAATATTTTTGCTGCTTGTACTTTATCTTACTAAAACAAATAGCAGTTATTGCCAGCCCCATAAAACAAGAATATAAAAATCAATATCTTTAAATAAACATAATAAAATGTGTGCCATTTTCACTGGTTCTTAGCCACGTTATACAGACATGGTGACCAATATTGCAGCATAAGAAATCGGTCGACGAGTGACGACGTGGTTCATGTGAACAAAACATTTTAAAGAACGTAATGGACACTCAGGTGAGGCACTATGAACTAGCCCAACGGTCTCAAGCTCGTTCCACTATGGGAGACAGACAGTCTGTCCAAGAATGGTCGAGGGCCAACGAAGGACCAGGGCCCCTCTCCCTCCGCCTTCGTTGGAGCGTTTGGAGCAAAACGAAAAGAAAATAGTAGTAATCAGTGTTTCAGGTTGCCTTGCAACCTGAAACACGATAAAGAAAGACAGTAAAAGCGTTGTTGCAGTGCCCCTTTTAATAGACTGATATCAGCGAATGACAAAGCTTCAAATAGAATCAGACAAAAAAGAAAAAATGTGACGTCCGCAGGCACTATGCATGAGCATAAAGTTGCGCTTCATACATTAAACCCTGAGACACGGAAATAAAGGTCAAGACGACTTAAAATTTCAATTCGCAGGAGAATAGAAGCTTATAGCAGTCTATACGGACAGGAAAGAGAGGAGCCAAGAGACATTTCCGTAAAGGGTTGCTGAAACTCAGCCAGACAGACTGACAGCAACAACAGCACACACCCGCCGCCCAAGCCCCGGGCAGGATAATACTTGCCAAACCTATGACCCCCCCCCCCCACCCCACGCACACACACGAAAAAAAAACAGCCCCCCCCCCCCTCTCTTCTGCTTCGACCATCCATGCCTTGGTCCTTGACAAAAGAGAGCTTATAACAGGAGTAAGGTTTTATGCGTTTGTTTAAGTATAGACGGCTGGCATACACAGCATCCGTAGCCCTTATACTAAAGTTTAACGTAAGAGTTTTCAAAATGAATTACTTTCTTTACACAAGATTGATGTTTCCTGCCATAATGGAGAGCACGCATTGAATTCGCCGATACGTTTGGCTAGTTCAGATCACAGGAGAGACATTTTTACACTTCTTTCGCGTTCTAAGAAATTACCATTTACGAAACCAACCCCTCTGGCCTCCATAGCAGAGTCTACAATCGAACTGAATTTTGTACACAACTTGCACGATGCAACTAATTGGAGGAGGGTCCCTGTGTTTCTTCACACAGCCCTGCTCTCGCTCAAACAGAGACGGCGTAAGACTGCCTAGCCGGAAATCCACATTTAAAACGAAATTTACATCGAACTCTAGGTAAAGCTAAAAATATGCGAAAACAATCTGTTAGACAACATTTTTCTTCGGAACACCTTCAGAGCCTCTAAACCCTTCTACAAAGTGTACCCCAATAAACATATTTTGTTTTTACTGCACAATAAGCTACGGTTTGCAGGACGCTCATTCCCCGCCCAAATCTAGAGCCAGCGGTTCGCTCCAGATGCCAGAGTTTCAGTACTAATTGTTTTTTTTATTCAAAAGTTAAAATGTTATTTTCTGAAATTTCCAATAGAAAAATGGCGGCCGACATAGCTCTTCGAATACATGGA
Organism: Ixodes ricinus; assembly: GCA_037355805.1. Classification (NCBI taxonomy): domain Eukaryota; kingdom Metazoa; phylum Arthropoda; class Arachnida; order Ixodida; family Ixodidae; genus Ixodes; species Ixodes ricinus. The sequence continues at coordinate 18,486 of JAZHYW010047636.1, read as the reverse complement.
GCACTATGGCGCATAGTACAGAAAAATGGGCGAAAATGTGTCCCACTTTCCCATTGAAATTTTCACAAAAATCACATAACGTTTGAATAAAATAACGATTAGTGCTAAAACTTTGCATCTGGTTCGGACTGCAAGCGCTACATTTGGACGGGGAACAACGGTTCGGCTATGTGTTTAGTTTTGCGGTAAAAAGCAACAAAAATGTAAATTATTTCTTATGACACGCTGCACATCCTATAGTCCTAAGCAGCTCGCCTGCATTCGGGCGCTTTTCGCATCGTCTCACTTGCGCCTTGTCCCTGTGCCAATAGCATTTCTCAGATCTAATCTTATTCTCAACTCCGTCATTCGCCATGGGATTCGTCTGTTCGCCGTGATTGCCTGTATCAGTGTCCTGACGGAAAGTGAAGTCACAAGCTTTTCTTACAAGTTTGGGTGGCCAGTATCCGTTCACCCGGATGGCATTAACCCGCTGCCCTGCTACTTGCAAAAATTCACAAAGTAAAGGTAAACAAAAAATAAAATAATATTCATGACGTGTCCTAGAGTTAGAAAACTAAGCTCCGAGGTATTTACCTGAAGAAAAATGAGCCCGGCAGCAAGGTTCGATCTTGAGGTCGCACGTGCGAACCGGGTGGCCTTCTCATTTAGCGTCCTTTCTTGTAGGAGAGCTGATGCGGCTTTTCCTGAGCTTCTTGCGTTCCTCAAAAATCTATAGTAATCGGAAGTTTTTTGTCTCAGTTCAAATGCGAAATCTTGCGCTCTAAGTATATTATTTAACTTCATATCTGTTTCGTGTCTTGCGAAGAATACACATTATAATGTAATTTAAACCCTAGAATATTACAATCACAAAGAAATCGAGTTTACGCCTTTTAGAAGTAGTCTGCACGTGTAAAATGCCAAAGTTTTTATTTATTAAAGAAACAATTTCAAGGTATAATCCTCTATAAAACATAACTATTTCTTTATTTACGTTAGAAGCATCACCTTTAGACATTTACGAATATAGATAATGAAATCAGAAGTCTTTAAATAGGTTAACATAAAGAAACATTTTTTCACTTGTTGCAGTTGAACTGAGATTTTGGGATATTCTTAAAAAGTTAGCCAGATAAAGAAAAAAACAGCGTCCAAAAGGAAAACCTATAAGCTACTATTGTTCTTTCTAGTCTGCTAATTTATATTGGTGAAATTGTTGGAAGAAAGCGTCTAAATTCCTAACTAAGATAAGAAATAGATGCACTTTATAATTTGCACGGTGTCCCAGAACCAAAACTTTACTAATAAACGGAACGCTCTGCGAGGTAAAACCCACTGTAAGTGGCTAAAAAACGTTTTGGGAAAGTGCGACATTTTTTTCAGCGCGCCTAGTTAATTAGTATATTAAGACTAATTAACTAATTTTTAATTTTAGTATAAGAGCTGAGATTTGAATTAGAAAGTTGTAGAGTGCATTGAGAAACGCCCAATTAAGGTGTTTCCCACGTGATACGCTTTGCGCGCTTCTTTTCATTAGCCTAAAAAGAAAGCCCGCGAAATATAAAAAAGACCACGTGACAACGCGCCCGCTCGTCGCGCTTGCGAGCGCTCTCAGACGGGCTCTGAAGAAACTGAAGTCCACCTTATCACTGGCGCGCTGTCCGAGACATGGGCTTCGTGTTGGGGTAGTCCTCGAAGATAGGCGCGAGCACCTGCTGCTGCAAAACTCTGTCTCGGACAGCGCGCCAGTGATAAGGTGGACTTTGTTTCTTCAGAGCCCGTCTGAGAGCTCTGCAAGCGCGACGCGCGGGCGCGCTGTCACGTGGTCTTTTTTATATATGGCGGGCTTTCTTTTAGGCTAAAAAAAATAAAATAATAATCGCGCAAAGCGTATCATGCAGAAAACACCTCAATTGGGTGTTTCTCAATGCGCTCTACAACTTTCTAGTTCACAGCTCGGGTGTTGAACGGATCACTAGAAAAAAAATAGCTAATTATCTTAGTTACCTAACTAATTAGGCGCATTGAACAAAAATTGTGTACTTTCCCAAGACTATTTCTAACGTCATACGGTAAGTTTCACAATCGCAGAGTGCTCCGTTGTTTTTGTATTTTGTTTTACAAAGTTCGGTGCTCGTTATCTGGGACACCCTGTACAAATGAAACATATTTGCCCTATTTAGAAAGCGACCACGGCGCTTGTACTTCTCTGTTCGTTACACAAAGGAGCGTTCACTCTTCTCCTGCAAGCGAATTCAGCAAATGACGACAGTAGACTAAAATGCACGTACCAAATTTCAACCTGTGCGTGTTACAGGCAGTCACGAGGTTTAGAGGGTAAAAGCGCTAAAAACGACGGACAAGTGGAAGAGACCAACACCACAGAGCGCTACTTGCAACTGCAGTTTACTCATGGAAAACATATATATATACACACCGTGAAATCAAGACATGTGATGAAATAACAACAACATCACACAAATGCTTGCTATCTACCATTTACTTTTCGAAAGATCTTAAAAACGCCACCTTAGAGTCAATGAGGACTATCGATGGAGCGCTGACACACGTGCCTTCAACGCTACTTCGTTAAGACGAACGCTTCGGATATCTCCCTTGTAGTTTAATTTCGGTTTCTGGCTAAGACAATGGTGTTGTCAAGCTTTGTGACACACCCACATCTGTTACAGTGTACTCGCCAGATTACCCTCTAAACTATGAATCACCAACTAACCCAAGTGCATACCTTTCTTCAGTCACGAGGATTTGCTTTTGTTTTCGTGGTTAATAGGCTAGGCCGCTTTTGTCACATTGAATGGCCCGCCACTTGTTATGTGGGGATCAATAGACTCGGGCATTGTATTGTAGACTTCAAGAAGGAACATGGCTTAAGCCGGGAATGTAATAATTTTTGCACTACTTCAACTGGGACAGTAAAACACTCATGCTGTGATTTATAACTAACATAATGACCACTTTCCGTAGCAAGGCCAATATAGGGGCGGCGAAGAGTAGCTAAGCGGCGAAAAGCTCACTAGAGGCAAGCTCACAGGTGAAAAGCTTACCACCAAACCGTCAGATGCGAAGAAAAGCTCATCAACCTTTTGGCCGATGAGGAGAAAAGTTCACCTGCAAATCTATGAACCGAGCTTTGCTGAACTGAAAAATGTTGATTCAATTGAAGTATGTTCGGCTGCCATATACCACCATCGCATTGTCAAAACTTCACATTTCACAACCTATTTTTAAAAAAGGTACTTTTTCACTTCGAAGCTCTTGCTATATAAACATATAAAGAAGGGTGATATTTACCGCATCTCGGCAACGTCAGAATTAAATAGTCACTCGAAAACGGTCGACATGAAAGTTGGGACAAGGGTTGAAGCAGAGCACCCTGCTTTGAAATGTGCGCAGCTTTCATCAGAGATACGTGTAGATTTGGTTACATGTTAAAACGGTTATGACGACCTTGCATAAACATTTAATTCGAGGTGAGCTTTTCTGGGGGTTTGTCAAAAAATCTGGTGAGCTTTTCTCCAGACCCACACTAAAGTAGTGAGCTTTCCTCCCGGATTTAAACATGTGATGGGGGTTACATAAAATATTTCCAAGTCCCGCTTGTTCGCTGGTTAGCCAGACAGAAAGACAGAATCCATCGGAGTCCCAGCGTTCTGTTGTCTACAAATTGAACTACATGAACCGAAAATGTAATACCCTTCTCAAAGAACACAAGCAGGACGTGGCGAAAGCCACATGCTACAAAGTCAAACTGAACTTGTTGATAATTTTTGGACTATGGGTCAGCAATTTTTATTTCAAGGATCCGTCAACATTGATGCCTGAACAAAAGTAGGTCCCACGAAGATACATAGTTGTGGTGCATCCAAAGTAATTCATTGGCCTACAACGCCAACCGTGGTCTACTTCCCGAAATGTATGCGGCCCTTCTTATATAGCACAATCGATTGTCGTGTCCTCTCATTCCAGCCAAGTTGACATCACTGATTATGCTTTACTGATATAAAAAAAAACGTCTCATTAAACGGGTATTTTGTTACGTCAAGTCAGTGTAGTTTGTTTTAACACGATTAGTTCCGGCTTCTCGTACATTTTTGCTTAGCGTAGATGGTGTGGTCAACGGCTAAGGTAAAGCTTAAAAGCCTGACAGTGTAACTGCATTTATGTTAGTTTAACCTGAAAAAAAATGTTAGGCCTTCGACTAAATTGTTTTTGTTTGGCTTTTTTAACACTACCGGTTTGCAGACTTCTTAATTTCTGTACCACTTTTTCAATCTACGAATATAGATTATATCCGATCTGCTCAAATTCTTTTTAACCACAGTTGATTTAAAATAACCAGGTTATATCCAGAGCAATTATAAATTGATGGGAGCACTATAACAGAAATAAGAAGGTGTATGGGTTTCTATCTAAATTTATATCTTTTTAATTTCAGGATCGTTTTGCAGCTTCCCACCTGTGCTCAAGCGATTTCATGATGTGCAAAATGAAAGAAGCCAACGCAAACTTGCCTCTTCAGCCTCTTTCTGCGATGTAAATGCAAAGTGCTGCTTCGGCATCTTCCATATCTTCTTGGTTCATTATATGCTCATATTTTGTCAGATTAAGCAATTCTATACCGCATATAACATCGTCTGACTCCGTATCAGCGTTATTTTCGCAACGCAGGACAAGGAACAAAATTGTAAGAATTGTCACTAAAAGAAAACAGTAATGTCAGTGTTTTCTCAATGGTGTTATAAAATCATTAAGTATTAACTATAATTAACTTGTTATGGCGCCAGATTGCAACATTGAAATGTTTTAACGTTGTACTCTATATTTCTATATGGCGTTTGTAAACACTGGACTTCATTGTGCAAATTTCTTGGGGAATAATTATTATTTCTGAATGGGTAAATAGAAAAGAATATTAGTTTATATTTATAAATAACGAGTTTTTGGAACTAAGACAACAATCCAGAAAAATTAATGATCATTTTTACTGAAGTATCCTGCTTGCCTTGTGTTGCCTGCTCTAAACGTTTGCTACAGATTGAGTTCTGTAGTGAACGAATAGGGTAATGATCAATGCAGATTAATACCGATGGCATTGCTTGCTCGTTTTAGATAATCCAATAGCAAGGGTATTACAAATGTTTAAAACATGCTAAAGTAAATATAAAATCGTCGTGCCCCAAAAATCGCTTACCTTGGAGTGTTGATCTTGCACTGCATCCAATACCACACCGAGAAACCATGATCGCGTATTGCTTTCAGAAAACTGACTTAAATGAGAGAAGCAAGGAAGATGATTAAGCGCCTCAAAAAAGAAAAAAACAAAATGACACCGAGGGCTTCTTATAATTGAATTGTATATTGTTAAGCACACCTTACTTCCGCATATCATCGGGATCTAGGCACAGGAAGGTAAAATCCTTATGGAGTTCGCCTTCCTCTGACGTGGAGACACACTACATTTGCCGCTTTATCATTGTTCCCCCTTAGAAGTTGAGGGATTGAGCTACAAAGGATTCCACTCTTTCTATTGTGGACGAATACTTTCCAAGACGTCATACGATTATGCATGGGTGAACAATTAATATCGAGAAAAAAAACGATTGTTGCACGGCATGACCGGGAGAAGCTCCACGTGCGGCGCTCCTTCGTTGCCTCCCACGTGTTTTAGCAAAGCATTCTCACAAGACGCGGAAGTGTTATGAAAGAAAAGCCTTCATTGAAGGCAGAGTTTCTGCTACCGATATTATGTCGCAACAGACCTCTGGCGCGGCCTTTAACAAGAATGAAACCGTTGCGGAAGACTAACTTTTGACCTTTTGATAGTTACTCCGGTGTGAGTGTTGTTCGGAAAATTGAGAAATGTGTGCATAGGTTTTGTTCAGTTTTTGCAAGGATTATACATAAAGTTTTATCTGTCGATCGCTGAGATCGTCAACTACACTTTACATTTCTTGAAGTCCGGGCGGCCCTGAAGTCTTAAATTCGATGTATTAATGCCGCAGTTGACTACGGGTCTCCTGCACGATACGTCGTCTACCCTCAGATTTATTAAAAGCGAAATCGACTCAACAACAAAGTGCACACGAATGTGTAAATTAACTTAAGGAAATATTTTAAATATCCGACCGGAGTCCACACAGCAAGCAATCTCTAAAGCTGCTTGTATAACCCAACGCGCAGAGCAAACCATCTGCTTTTTGCGCAGGGTTGCAGTGACGTCAGAACGACGCCGATTTCTGATTGGTTTTGAATAAAAGGATAGTTGGTAGACCTCAATTCTAAATGCATTGAGGTCTACCTACAATTTCTGGATCAGCCAATAAGAGCTTGTCGTTCTGACATCATCGCCACCCCGTGAAAGATGCAGACGAAATTGCACTCTGCATTACTACAAGACGCAACTTATGTTTTGTTTTTGTTTGTTTTTGTTTTTCAGCGGCAGCAAAGAAAACTGTTACGTCCACATTACACCGGACCTTATCTTGTACGTACAACAAAATGAGAATTCACATATTTTTTTTAGAGTGCTAACAGGAATAATGTCACCATCGAAATTGAAGAAGCTGGACTCTGAGTAGAAGGTACGCACGAGACAATGTTCGATTAGAAATTCAGACTTACGTAATACAACGTGCTGTCCTTTATCAGTCAGACTAGCTTTCATCTGGTTGGCTACCGCCGACCTGTTTGAACTTACATTCGACGTCTGAAGTTGAGGATATGAAATGGTTAGCACGGAAACCCCAAGGTTCTTTTTATTATTAATTTACCTCTACGGATGAAACGTGATGTCCATGAAAGGGCTAAATTAAGGTTTTACAAATTTGTGATAACATTTCGGGTGGTGAAATTAATAGTGCGACACAAACTTGGTTGCGCAAGATGCTACCTGCGACGATGCACTTTCGAGAAAACTCCTTCCGGTGCTTTATGAGATTCTCGTTCAACTACCATCACTGTTTCGAAATTCAAGAAGGTGTGGTCTTAACACCCGTAACGAGACACATTTCATGGTAAGCTTTTTATAAAAAACTGAAAGACGTTTACAATCCCCTGTAACGCCGAATTAGAGCGCAGCTCTTGAGGAGGAGGAGGAAGGAATATTATTGAGGGGAGAAGGTGGAAAGTCTCCCACTACTAACATGGGTGTGGATCGGCTTATGCTTAAAGTCGCAGAAAATGCACATCTTTGGTGACAGCATCGCGTACAAATTTGGCGGGAATTTAGCGGGGGTCATTCCATGTCAAACGTCCCAGACGATGCGCTCAATCCCTTCCGATTTAAAAAAAAATTCATGGCCTTTTGCCGCAATGTTTGTAGCCATGCCCTGAAATATTTTTGGCGAAAATTTTTTTTTTATGACGTGAGCGCGGTTTTAGCTTTTAAAAACAGCGTGAAACTAGGCATCACTCAATAATTGATGAAAAATCAGCTTTTTAGTGAAACACCCAACAATATTTTTTTCTTAAATTTGCACGGCTTTACACTTACAATGTGGTCGGGCTTGTAAAGTTTTGTTTAATTTAAATAATTTTTAGAAAACTAAAAAATTTGAAAATTTTAACATTTTTGTTATTTTATCAAAAAATATCTAATTGCTACCGGGACTTAATAGAACTTTTACCGGCTGCCCTGCAGGTATATAATCTATAAAAATGTTTAAACCACTCAATTAAATATATCGCAGTAAACAAAAACCCTGAAGTTGCAAAAAAATGCGTTTTGACGCATAAACAGCCGTTTATTTCACCCTGAGATGTTCCAACTAAAAATACGAAATATGGTGGGTTTGGAAGAACAATCAACAATCTTTTGATTCTGAAAGTTTAATCAAAGTGATTTTTGTTTAAATCGAGAAAACAATTTTTGAAGTTGAACTCTTGCACCACGATCCGGCGTCTCTTCTTAACGCCTCTTCGCCGCACAGCACGCCACCTGCGACGATAGCTGACACGATTAGGTCCAAAGAAAGAACGAAGTCTTCTGCCGCTACCCCTTTTCCGTCTTTCCGGCTGCAAGGGAAGAAACGGCGGGTATCGTGTAATAATCGGAGATGCCGCCAGCGCGTAGCAACAGCAGGCCCGTTGTGCGCTTTGTACCCGAGGGCGGCTCGAAACGCGATGCCTAATACGGGCGGCATCAGCTGACGTGGACTTCTCCTAAAAGGAAACGCACATGGGCGTACCAACCGGGGAGGGGCAAGGGGGCGCTTGCCCCCCAGTTCTCAGAGTGGGGGCAAGGCCTGTAGTTTTGTCCCCCCCCCTGAAACAGCCGCCACTAGGCAGGGCAAACGCTGGCCGGCGGCGCCCAAGGGACACTAAGGGCACCGCCCCCGGCCGTGAGGGGCCGGGGGGGGGGGGGGTCTGGTTCGCCCTTCTACTCAAAAACAAGTTGGTACGCCACTGGAAACGCAAAAATATCGCCGCGAAATCTAGCTGTCACGCATACTGCGGTGAAAAGCGGGAACTATTCAGCGACACAAGAATTTGCCGTTTCAAAGCCGATTTAAAAGAGGGGGGGGTGCAATGATTTCTGGACTTCGGTCAAACATTTGTGGAAGTTGCCCCCTGACACTTCTGAAGTCAAGAACAGAAAACGGATTTGGCTTGCGTGTCCTAGTTGTTGTGTAAAAAAAAGATAAATATTGGCACTTCTGGCACCTCTCAATTCACACCCAATCTTCGGGGTCACACCTGGTCCCCTTCCTAGTGACGTAATTCGGGGTGCCGTGTAGCTTCCCGGGTGCTCTCTCGGAGCACGCTTCCTCTCCCTCTCCCCGCTGACATTAGCGGGCGCTATGCTGCAGCTAAGAGCCGAGCGAGGTCACGTAAGCTTCTCGCCGTAGTTCCTTCGGCTGCCGCTCGGGGCTGCGGGTGGGGGAAAAGCTCGACCTTTGCTTTGCGATTATGCAGCAGAATCACGGCATTATTTAATGAAAGAGATGTTTTTTCATCCTCCGGGACACGATAAACAACGTAAAAATGACGATATGCAGTCTTTTAATCTTAAAATCGTTGCACCCCCCCCCCTGCCCTTTAAGCACAAACGAGGCGTGAGCCACCAGCTGCACGCATTTGTTAACACAACATCGCCTCGTCATTCGAGATTGCCCGTTCACGGGGCTTTTCTGTTGCTGTCTACATCTGTCCGGACGTCGAGAAGAGAGAGTAATTGCGATGTGTACGTAAGAAACAGCTCGCTTACTAGTGGATGCTCTTACCTGGCAGCGCTAAGCATTTGCTGATATCAAGACAGTGGAAGACCACAAGAGGACACAGGCGCGCAAAACGGTCAAAATAGGAAAAGCCATAAAGCAACAAGAGTAGAAAAAAACCTCTTCCCACCAAGATGTACTCGACAACCCGAGGTCCTGCTTTCTACCTCCGTGCGCACACCGTGACGCTTTGCCGGGCTCGACGGTGGCGTCCTGTGCAGAGAAGAGGCGCAAGGAACGACGTTAGGTTGCGGCGCGAAAGCTAAGCTTCAAAATGTTTTTTTCCTCTTTAGAACAAAATTAATTTAATTAAACTTTCAAGAACGAAAGGAAATAAACTCTTTTGTAAAAGTCACCATGTTACGTATTTTTCTTTGGGCCATGTCAAGGCAGAATTGACGGCTCTTTAAACGGCAAAACGCAATTTTGCACAATATTTTTAATGTAAGATATTTATTTGTACGGCCTGAAACATTTTTTGTGTACAGTATACCTACAAGGCTGTCAATAAGAGTATTTACAGTCGCATGCAGCCTAGCCATAGTTTGTAACAAAACTAAAAATATATGCTAAAATGCTCATATATTCCTTATTTTTTAAAACTGCTTCGAGCATACCAAATTCCATGACCATGATCCTTATTACATAGCAATCCAAATACCGTATGGTTTTTAGGCAAAAATATTCCAGCGTTCCGTAAAAAATCTTACTTTTCATGAATTATTGAATGACTCCTAGTTCCACCCCCTTTTACTAGTTCAAACCGCCATCACCCCATAAAATTAGTTTTTCGTCAAAAAAAAAATGCTAGAAAGGCACTACAAATGTTACGGTGAAGAGCCATCAATTTTATTTTAGGAATCGGAGGTGGCCGTGGGACCTTTGGCATGGCATGGAGAAGTACTGGACACTTGATGCCGCCCTTCGTTTAGGCATCGCGTTTCGAGCCGCCCTCGGGTACATAGGGCACAACGGGCCTGCTATTGCTACGCGCTGGCGGCACCTCCGATTATTACACGATACCCACCGTTTCTTTCCTTACAGCCGGAAAGACGGACAAGGGGAAGCGGCAGAAAACTCCGTTCTTTCTTTGGACCTAATCGTGTCAGCTATCGTCGCAGGGGGCGTGCTGTGCGGCGAAGAGGCGTTAAGAAGCGACGCCGAGTTGTGGTGCGAGAGTTCAAATTCAAAAATTGTTTTCTCGCTTTAGACAAAAATTACTTTGATTAAACTTTCAGAATCAAAAGATTATCGATTGAAGATGATTGTAAACCTGAGACTGGGGTAGAAGAGAACACAGCAGAAGGTAGAAAAAGTTTTGGAGATGGCCCCAGGTTCCGACTGTTAGCAGTGTCCAGTATTGTTTCTTTGGACTGATTGAGTTGTTAGAGGAAACGCATCTTTCAAGGTCAAACCCTTTCTTTGTGTTAAGTAGTGATTCACCGACGTTCGCCGGGTGGCGGTGGTTGTGCTAGAATGTGGCCCTTTGTGTGAGTGTTTCGCAGACGAGGTCAAGGGAGATAAGAGAAGGTGTACCGAAATGTCATTGTCCGCTTGTCAATTTGTTTTTTTTTCTTTGTGAGACGGCGTTGGAATTGTGGTATAAAAGGCGTGTACGAAATAAACTTTGCAGCTGAGTTTGAGACGTTGCCTCCTCTTTTTCTACCTTCTGTTGTGTTCTCTTCTGCCCCAGTCTCAGGTTTACAATCATGTTCAACTTACACCAGCTCGCCTGCACTCTGACTATTTTTTCGATTATCGATTGTTCTTCCAAACCCACCATATTTTGTATTTTTACTTGGACCACCTCAGGGTGAAATAAACGGCTGCTTATGCGTCAAAACACACTTTTTTGCAACTTCAGGATTTTTGTTTACTGCGAGATATTTAATTGAGGGGTTTTAAACATTCTTTATAGATTATATACCTACAGGGAAGCCGGTCAAAAGTTCTATTAAGTCCCGGGAGCAACTAGATATTTTATAAAAATAACAAAAATGATAAAATTTTGAAATTTTTTAGTTTTTTAGAAAATATTTAAATAAAACAAAAGTTCACAAGCCCAACCACATTGTAAGTCGAAAGTTGTGCAAATTTAAGAAAAAATATTGTTAGGTGTGTCACTAAAAAGCTGATTTTTCATCAATTATTGAGTGATGCCTAATTTCACGCTGATTTTTAAAGTTAAAACCGCGCTCACGTCATCAAAAAATTTTTCCCTCAAAAATATTTCAGGGCAAGGTTTCGGACGTTGCGGCAAAAGACCATGCATTTTTTTTTTAAAATCGGAAGGGGTCGAGCGCAACGTCTGGGACGTTTGAAATGGAATGACCTCGGGGCAATTTGTTCCCTAACTTTAGCGGAGAAATGTTTTCCACCAGATTTAGCGGGGAAATTTCTTCCACTAAATTTAGCGGAGGAATTTTTTCCACTAGATATAGCTGGAACATTTTGTTCCGCCAACGGGGAAATTTTGTCGCTAAATTTAGCAGGGAATTTAGCGTCATCGCCATCGTCACTGATGACGTCGTCTGTGACGTCACGTGTGACGTCATCCGTCACGATGACGATGACGTCATTGTCGCTGATGACGTCTCAGTGACGTCACCAGTGACGATGACCATGAGATGACGTCATCGTGATGACGTCATCGATCTGATCCTCATCGTGCGGTTACGCCGACGGCGACGGCGATTCCGCTCAAGCCGGGAACGGGCGCCTAAGAGCTACGCTCTAAGAAAAGTACATGTGCAGATGTTTTACTTTTTGAAATTGCTTTAAATATGTAAATAACTAGAATTTCTGATTATTATTACTACACTAAAAGCTCACTGAATGGTTATTCTCACTAAACAAAACAACAATTTTCAAAATCTGAAAACAAAAATGCTGCCAGCCTTGTTTATTCGACCGGACGCGATGAAATGCGGTAGCTTTAAAGAAATATCGTTGGTGAAAACAATTAGAAGGGAAATAGTACGGTGATTAAATGGTTGTATACGCCGTACACACATCAAGAACGACGTCAAGGATGGCGTCTAGGACGACGCCGAGGACGAGGTCCTGGAGGGCGACGTCCAAGAACGACGTCTAGGACAACCTCAAGGACGACGTCAAGAACGACGTCTAGGACGGCCTTATGAACGATGCCTAGGACGACGTCGAGCACGGCGTCTAGGATGCTTTGAGGACGACGTCAATTATAGCACCGAAAACGACATCGAGGACGATGTCCTAGACGACGACATCAAAGAAAACGGCGAGGATGACGTCTAGGACGACGTCAAGCACGTCAGGTTACGTCAGCTTCAGCTATTCACGACTCCAGCAAAACGGACGCCACCAAGCGGGAAAACTGGGAACCAGCCGGAACATGTCGCTTTGCGCCCCTCCGCGTCTCTGGTGGCTTTCGCGGACACGTGTTTTCGGCGCGGTGGCGAACAATGCAACTTGACGAAGGTCCGAAAATTTCTTAAGTTTGCTTGAGTGTTCATTAGTGTGGTGAAGCGTCAGTAGATTGTTTCCTTCCATCACGTCTTTGAAAGCCAGTTTACTCCACAACACACGGTCGCATGCTTTCGATTTCTTGGATGGGGAGGAATCACGGAAAAACGTTTTGATTTCTTGTCTGTCTCGAATAACATTCAAAGTGACGACTACTTGGTAGCTGATAAGTGGTTTCTTTATAAGGATGTAGAACAGTGGACTGAGGACGACAGACGAGGTTTTTCAGTGGAGGGAACACCAATGTTGCAGTCAAGTGAATGGGAAGCTTCGATAGCTGCTTTTCTTGAGTTTGGTTGTGTTCGATTAGCTTCAAGTTTGAGCCACCCATGCCGGTCGGTGCGTTGGCTATTCATCTTGGCTGCTTTTCGCCGAAAAAGCCTCTGGACCACACCGAAGGAGTTGGGCTGATTTCGCAATTACTTGATTCCAGAAAACCTGCTCGCTACATACGAGCAGTGAGGGAAATCGTCTGCTTTCAAAAGGTGGGGAACGCGTCTCGCAAAGTTAGAAGCTGTCACGGCATTATGGTCTATGGTGCCTCCAATATTTATGTTATACCCCCGTCGAATCCAGCAGCAATATACGTCTACATAGCTCAGGTTGACCGGCCACAAAAGATACTAATTTTCTCTGTCCAGGATTCGAAGTCAAGTTCAATGCAGAGAGGTTCTGCGTCAATCTCCGATGAAGACTCTCTTCAGTTTGTCCGCATTCGTCTCCGTGCTACCGGCTAGAACCATTTGGCTGAGTTTAACTAGTATCTCTCAGTCTGTCAAATATACCTTTATCCAGCAGTTCACTTAATAGCCAGTCAACTAAGCTCATATTTCAACCCGAAGAATATAATAATATTGCTTTAGTGGGACATAGTACGTTATATAATACATAACCCGCATATTCGTCAAAATGACTTCTCGATTGCTACTAAACCTGAATTGAAATACGAGTATCAGCTGCTTTGTGGGGCGCCAGCGGGTTTAACATGCTCCTTGGCGCAAGAAGCGCTTGCTTAATTTTCGTAATTTTCCTGCAGCCTGTGTTATTGACCAAGTAGACGACGCACAAAACCTCGATATCGCGGACAGATAAGTCGCATGGTCGAGGCATGCGAGTTAGCTGAAAATTACTTTCGGTGGAACAATTCTGTAGTCACTGCCGCTTTCCTTAGCTGATCAAAACTGCTTAGAGTCTATATCCGTCTCTCCGGAGCCCATAGTTTAGGTTTTGAACGAAATCTCCGAAACGAAAGTTTGACATGAAAAGAACAAAAAACACCGGGAAAACAAAACTATGCTCTGCAAGTTTATGTGCACCGGCTACACTTAACCGTCGCAGTTCAAATACCTATAAAATTCTGCATTAAACAAAAGTAAAATTTGTTAAATTGAATGCGCCGCCCGTTCAGGCGGCCCGGCCGAGCCGACGCGACCTGGACTCAGCCGCCATGTTTGTTTGGTGGTGGCGCCCCCTATAGGTCGCTGGAGTTGCGAATAGGTGCTAACGAGCTTCGCGACCGGCGCATACGAGCTTACGTGACCGGAGCTACGCTTCAGCCACTATTGCTTCAGCCACGAGTACTTCGGCTATGTGCTCGAGGTCACGTGGCCTACGGCCACGTAACCTTGAGCGTGTTCGGGCCTATAAAGCTACCACTTTAATTTATTAATACATCTTCAGTAATATCGTGTGTATATTCCTTTGGGCCAGCAACTATTATTCGAATTATAAACTGGTGAGACGAATTTCGGTGCATACGAACCTAGATATCTTCGAGTATCTGTAAAGCTAACGGCATCAAGAAGCTTCGTTTAACAGCTGTTATGGCTGTGCCCACGTGCCCATGGAGGTTTTCTTTTACATCTTGCGTGCTATTAACACTCCTCCATAGGGCAAGGCCGTAACTTACAATCTGGGCACGCCTCTCCTTTTGAGTCGTTTAACCCTGAAGGTGAATAAACAGTCCTTTCTAAACGTACAAATATGTGAAGGAACAACTTTACGTCATACATGATACTCACTCTCGGCAAGCAAATGTAATTCTCTAGGCATCATTAGGTAGGAGATATTTTCCATTTAGAATAAACAATACATGTTTCTTAAACATGTATTCAGAGGACTGTTTTTTTAAGGTGAATGATGGAGTATTTTTTTAATCGGGTAAAAACTGTCCTATGAATTATCCTAATTGCTTGGATGCAAAATTAGCACGATAAATTGTGAAACTGCAGTTTAACTGTCGTAATCTTTTTTGTTGTTGTTGTTTAGATTGCATAAAAAAGGACGCATACACGTCCGTCCGTCACAATCAGCCATTTTAAAAACAATCACTAAAAACCCGGCCCTCCTTGAACGTTAGCACCTTTATGCAACCTTCGCATTTATGAGTTTGTCAATAGGCAGAAACAGCTGTGATGCAATTACAAACGAATGTTTTGACATCCTCACAAAATTGGTTATAGGTTCGACGGTAAAACGGAGTTCACAATTTAGGCTTTAATTTATTAAAAGAAGACGAAACGCGTTTCTAGAATATGAGATAGTGGTTGATTTTAGCGTAGTTTTATCCCGTGCATCTAAATATTACGTTCATTTAACATTTTTTAAAGATGTAATTAAACTAGAGAAAACGGAAACACCTCCGACCAGTTGTTACGTCACAAGAGGATCTTTCTGCCGCCAAACGCGTGTCGCTCGTGGGGGACGCGGGCAATTGCAAGCTTGCCAGGTATATTCCCCCGCACTGGCACCAGTCGTGACGTCTTTTTCTGACCTTTTAGAATATAGCAAGAGTACGCGCGCATAGCTTTGATGGGTGCTGAACATGCGCGAGTGCGGAGATTCCGGAAATTCATTTTATGACGTCACGCTCTACGAAGGATTTGATTCAGCGGTACTTTGGAAATGATATTCTGCAGCCTCCATGCTCCAAATTGAAAAATAATCTCGATATTGGAGATTCTGGAGGCCAAGTAAAGACGAGCTAAGTGTGTTTCCTGAAATACAGAGCCGCTTCAGTTTCCCTTTAAGGACAGCTCTTCTTAATAAACAAGAACTTGCAATACGACCGTTTTTAACTCCACTGAAGTATTTAAATTATAAAAAAAACAGATATTTTTTAATACAACTGCTGATTGTTGGGAATCCACCGATGCGATGGCCCTGGCGACGTCATTTTCATGCTATTGTGCACACGCTTGTCGTAGACGCGCAAGCCGCGACCATGAGGTTTTCTGCAATAGACCTCTATCAAAATTGAAGGGAACCTTTCGGCTTGGTTCCACTCAAGCATCTTGTGATCCCATTGACAGCAGTTTCTGTTTTGATTTTCCGATCTCACTTCACAACATCCTTTTACCACAAAAGAGAGTTCTTGCATTCTCGAATATGTGACTTTCCTTAAATTTATAATACTGTTTGTGTTGCCTACCAATACGGATAGAATGCTGGGGCACGTTTCTTGGGGTTCCCGATACGCCAGAGCTTGTGCGCAGGTGAACGCAGCGCTACGATAGCAGATAGAAGTAGTATACTAGACCAATCATTATGTTCCATTGACTCCGCAATGTCCTAAGCTTCTTCAATGAACCATGTGCCGCGAAGGTCACGCTGCACTCTGGAGCATAAGCCAGGCCTCCAGAAAGGCATGGGACGCGGCCGGCCGCTCTTCTACTCCTAGTTAAGTCTAGGAAGGTTCTTACTGCCGCTGGGAGTTATGTTTCAACGAGGGATCTCACGAAGATGAAAGGGTGTAATGCGAGCGATCGCTGACTTCATTTTCATGCAGTGCTGAAAGTCACTATTTCGTCAGCGGTGCAATCGAAATCGAAACCAAGCCACTCCTCTCCATGGCCAAAGAGGTCCCAGGATGTAACGCGCGCAGTGTTGCGTGCAGGAGGTTTTTGAAGTAGCCTATTGAAATCGAAGCGCCGCGCGAGAGCACACTCAAGACGCAGTTTCAGTTGACCGCTCAGACAGCTGAAAGCTTGGACTAGAATGTGGCTTCAGCAGCAGGTTGACTTGCTGTGCTTACCAGCCGCTAATAAGCTAGTGATTACATTTTTATGCTAGTTTTGATATAGATCCAGGCGCCATCCCGAGGTAATACTTCTGTCATGATTCTATAAGGTGTCACTAAAGCGAGATCAAACGTTCTTCCGTTTTGAAATTTTAGTGGAGTGCCACTGAGATAAAAGAGACCATCGCTCAGCGTATTGAAATAGATCAAAATAGGAACGCTGCCATAGCAACCTATGCGGTCATCGTCGGCAATATTACGAGTCAATATAAGCGACAACGTAATATCGAATATTATAATATCAAATTTTAGTTGTATTTTAAAAGTGTACATGTTCAGGCTGATGCCTTAGGCGAATTTATAATGCTGTGGTCAATATCAGTTGCGGGGGTTTATCCAAGATTGGCAATCTGGAGCGATCGAGATGCAACAAGTATCTGGGAATGGGCTCCCGGAGGGGGGGGGGAGGTGTATGCATTAGGTTTCTGTACATTACGTAGGATATCCTTAAAACGGGGGGGGGGGGGGCGCGAGGTGTTCGGCCTCAGCCTGGGGTGTAGATCATTGATAGCTTACCTTGCGGATAACGATGTTTCGGAACCAGGACTACACTGGATATCGAAGTTTCTCGATCGTTATCTCCTCTGGCTTATAATGGGAGTCAGGCTAAGTTTTCACCACTTGCACTCCACGCTCTTGAGCCTTTTACAGCGCAGCTGTTAGTGGGAACCTCGCTAGAAAATTGCATTGCCGTCGTTTGCGAAAACTCCCTGTGACGTCATCAGTCACATGATTTCCCTGCCGCTGTTGCTAGTGAAAAAAAAACATTTGAAATTCAAACGGGTGGGAAACTGGTCGACCCGTTTGAATCAAATGGGTGGCAAACCTGTCGATCCGTTTGGATCAAACGTGATTATGGGATATGAGTACCCGTTTGGAACGATACCCGTTTGATACGGGTGCCCGTTCGACCAGGCACGTGACCACACATTTGAACGCGCCATTCGGATAGGCAAATTATTCGCTAGCCCTAAATGGGTATCGTCTGGAAGGCTGGTTATCTTAAACTTATTTAAGACATTCCCGAAACTCATAGACCTATTTCTAACATGGAGGAGACACGTGGAAAAAATCGTGCTCGCGCAGGTGCTTGCAAATGGGCAGGAAAACAGACACAAAAGATCGTTTTCAATTCGCCTAGAAGTTTATTACAACTTATTCCGTAGACAAGTACAAACGTGCAAGCGATCTGTGAAATGTGAAGAGGCACTCTAAGCTTTTATACAGCCGAGGTAATTTCAGACTATAATGGCAGACTTTGGGGAAATTATTCTCCCGGCTGCCACGAGATTAGACGCTGCATAATTCTATAGATAATCTGGAAGAGTACGCGTAGAAGAACGGTCAATCGTTGCCAACAAGTAGGTTGCAGTGCACTTACCATAATAATAGCGGACTTGAAAGATGTAATCCAAAATATATGTCGACACGGTCAAAGCAGGGCAACCACACAAACACAAAAACGAGAAGGAAGGCTCCTTGAAGTTTCAACACGATGCGGCGCACAAGCTGTCATTTGCCGAACCCAACCAAACCGCAAGAATTCCTGACTTCTTTGAAGAATCGCTTGTTGCCGATATACGCGTAGGACTTTTCGAACACTGATGGCTTTGGTGCACATCCAATACGTTGTCGAGAGACATCCTGATAAGACCGCAGGGAAAGGCGGCAGATCGAAGCAGGTAG